>JAMKCH010062701.1:0-32103 GCA_023653785.1 Ophioderma brevispina
GTACCTCCTTCTTTTCTTTTTAATATAAAATACCAGTGTATTATCACAAAAAGTGACAAATGACACATATACATTTCCACAATTTATGCCTTTTTAATTATATTTTTTTGTGAATAAAAGGCCTAAGTTCCGAAACTTTCTATACTCTAGTCTAATTATCTCAGTAAACTGAAGAATATTAATGTCAAAAACACTTAAAAGTTTTTATTTTCCACTATAAATAAATTATATAAAATTCAAATTTTGATAGCTATTGAATGTTCACAAAATAAAGGAAATCTACAAAAACTTCACGTAAAACCCCAAGTTTTTAAAAAGAGTTACGAGCCTTATAAAGTTTAATATGTTAAGAGAGCACCAATATACCTCAAGTGCGTCTGCCCCCATTGGCAAACTTGGTCCCATTTCTTCTACAATGCAAAAGAAAATATCATTTTCCCCCACCATCAACCGCCAAACAGCCAAATATAATTTATAGTTTTCCTCTTTCATGCTCGAGGTGCTAATGCAATAATGGCCCGGGTTCAAAACCCCGTCCTCATACTGAGACAACCAGAGGCAGGCGAGACCTTTCCTATGGTCTTTAGTCCCTCTCCCTGTAGGTATCTCAACAAAGACTGGTGCAATACCCAGAACATACGTGAGTTACACTCTTATCACAGAACCATAACCAACATACCTTCTAAAACAGTCGCCTGCAGATCCGTCGAAACACATTTTCATTGGAAGACAATGATGTTACAGAGGAGATTGGCTTTTATTCCGTCATTGAATACCTCTCCAAAAACATGAATCAAGCAAGCAAAACAAACACAAACTAAGAAATACAAATTTGAAAAGTATTCAAGTCAGAACAAGACGCCCTTTACCAAAAATAGGAACACTAATTCCACATTCAAACTGCCAATATAACCTTAAGAACAAAAATGCCGTTGTATTTATTTAACCACATTTGGTCTAGTGAATTAGTGGTTCCTTTATGAAATGTCACAACTTCTCAACAAAGATTAGTAATGGAAGAAATGACCAAGTTTTTTGCCAATGGGGCAGCGCACTTGAGTATACTTTGGTGCTCTCCGTAACATTTATTAACTTTAATACGTCTCGTACTCTTTTTACAACTTGGTGTTTTTTACGTTAAACGTTTTTTGGTAGATTATTTTTCCCGAATGCACTGGGCTCTGGTCAGATCTATGCACAGGTGATCAGATAATGCACGGGTCATGGCAGATAATGCACGGGTCATCAGATAATGCACGCGGGTCACCACACACGTCACAACTCCTATTAGCTACTAGAATCCCGTCCATCATTGATACGACTTACTGCTCACAAAAATCGCAATTAACTGCCTGCATCGTACTATACCCTCTAAAACGAACTTAGTATCTACAATCTATGGTGTCCAGTCTAATTAATTATTGTGTTGAAAATAATTGTTTCTCGTTTAAAGTAATTAGTGAATCACATGCGCAGACTCATTCCACAAATGTGATTTTTGTTACTGTTTCTTTCCTTATGTTATAATTTGTCAATTAGAAACCTTTCAGAAAGTTTAGCTGCTATTCGGAACTTCCCTACCTCTGTGCCGTGACGTCATCGCGAGATTTGATAGGCGCCACCAGTAAACCGCACGAGCTAATCTTCGCATTCCTTGACGAATAATATTCAATAATGTGTTTAAAAAGTTGTTTACATTATATTACTTTATAACTTTTATGCCATTTAAATTTCTGAGTTCCCTAGTGAGGGACGTACTCCCATCTTCTTCACGTTATCTTGGTCCCACAACCACTCCGATTTTATCCCGTGGGGGAGAAGTATGAGAACCGTCTTGTGGTCTTTCCCGTAAGTAACTGCTCGCCAGTAAAGCTAATCCAAGTTTAGAAGACTATATCAGTTATGAGTGCTATCATAGTTAGTGAGACTGAGCAAAGGAGCGCAATGCAATAAAAAAGACAAGCTGGTCGTCTTTCTTGCTTTTTGGGGTCAAATTAATTTGCTAACAAAATACGCAGCTATCACTTAATTATCTATGACTAGGTTTCAGATTGATCTTTTGGACTTCCCCGTGGTTTTATATACTGGTATTTACAGTTGTTTAAAATTGCCTATAGGGAAATGTACCCTCTGGGCCCCGGTTCAGTCGCATGACTCGACTATCATGCTCTTTTGTTGACTTCATGACTTACGTGTAATTTCAACTCCGGGCGTCCCGCTTACAACCCGCCGATTTTTGGGTTAGTCAAATAATTATTAGTCAAAATTAATAATGGTTTGTTTTGTCGTATGCTAACATTATTTTCTACTACGCCAATCTGTGGACCTTCGTACGGCGTTACGGTCATGTCCGGCCGAACTAGTAAAAAACAAAACCCCAAATTTACTTGAGGTCCGAAGGCGGCAATTTTCATTATGATAAAAAATCGATAACTATAATCCATCATCATCGGTCACTAATTGTTGCAAGAACATGACGAATTTCAACAATGAGGGGGTGAATTTTCAAATAATAAAACATACCTTTCAACATCCATGAGCTATTGGGGATCAAAACATCCAACCATGGAAGCCAGATTGTTCTGGGATCCTGTTCCATTAACTAACATCTACCAATCGGTATCCAAGTCGACGCTGTCCGTCCCAGGGCCCAAAATAAATGTTCAGCTACCTATAATACCTAATCTGCTATAATACCATGGTAGCTGCTATTAATTTTGGAACCTAACCTCGAACTAAAGCAGCTATCCTGTTAGGTTCTTGCTAGTATAGCAGCGTTGTAGCAGCTAGTGCTACTTTCTTGCTAGTATAGCGGCAAGGTATCAGCAACTTAATCTACAAATACACCTAACTTAAACATGAACGTAGCGCAAACTTAGTCTTAAAAATTATTCTAACAGGAAGTATAGCAGCAAACTTAGTCACAAAAAAAAGCTAGCAGGAATCTAGCAGCCAACTTAGTCTACAATATTCACTAACAGGAGACTACCATCAAACTAATACAGACCTAGCACGGACACAGCAGCAACAGTTCAAATCACATTCAGTTCAAAATGTGCTGGCATGCTTGACAGTTGGGGTTTGGATTCTGCTGAATTCTAATTTACTATATGTTACATGGGGAAAATGCACGGACAGAATGTTGTTGTCATCATAAACAACAGATTACAGAGATTGCTACATATATGACTGAGTCTTTTTGGCAAGGTTTTTTTTTAATTTTTTAGGTTTTTTCTTTTTTTAAATTTGTTATCTACACTCTTTAAAGATGTCTGAAATAGAATTTGACCAATTTGTTTATCACTGGGCGATGCATAAAGTCCTTAAAGACAAAATCAATGGTGTTTTTTATTGCTATATATGTACCGTGTCACATTAGAGTATGTTGTTTTTTTTTTAAATGTTCGCTTTAATGCTATGACTGTGTGTCACAAGCTATACTTCAAAATGCATGCGAGAGAAAATTAAGATCAATGTGTAGACTGGTAGTTTATGCTTGTATGCCTATGTACCATGAATATGACAGCGTTTTCCTTGATCACAAATACTTAATACTTTAAATAGTACATCCCATAATCAAGCAAGACATTCTCTAGACTTGTATACATGCCAGTGTACAACTTAGATGCCTACATGTTTCATGTCACATCCGTCGAGACAGCACAATGCAACGGGAGCACACAAAGCCCTAACGGTCAAAACTTTATTTCAATGTAGCTTGAAGCCATCAATGATCAAATTCTATAGACTATACACAGCTTGAAAAAAAAAATCAGGAGAAATCAATGAGTAGATTGATGTTAATGTCTTTTAATGTTCTTTAACCAGGATATTTTGCCTGGATAGGGACATTTATTGCACCTTGCCGGGAAATTGCCCTCTCTGAACCACCAGGCTGGCAGGCTATACCCCGCTTGATTGGTAATTAGCCACGCTATGGCTATCATAGTTTGTTTGACATTTTCAATGAAGAGCATGAGGCGCCATGTAACTTAAAGGTGGTGACCTGATCAATAATCCAAATTTGTTACATGTTTTTATCCTTCACAATGGAAGATATATCACAAACAGTCTTATTACAAATTTTTTTGGAAGTTAAGCAGCCCAGCCATTTCGATAGTAAAGCAAAAATGTGTAATAAAGGGCCCATAGACGTGTGTTAATAAATTTGGGACACCACACTAGAGACATTTTATTTTCCTAAACATACAAAAGGAAAATTTGCTGATTCTCAAATTTCAACTAGGGTAATGAGAAAAATAGATGCACTTTCATCTGATACCCAACTTTCCATTTTGATGGAGTAAATTGCTGGGAGAGGGCAAGGTTTCGATCGGGTCCACACCTTTAAATTCATTACACTGCTCTGAGCACGGATTTTGACTCTTTTCTTCTAAAACCTTTAAGTCTTAGTTTATACTGCAAAATTAGGCAGGCAACTTTTTTTACCTTGCCTCAATTGCTAGGCTAAATAATGTCCACTGTTACATTTTTCATTTAAGACAGCTATAAATGTGCATTACAAAGCTTGACCCACAAGTGATTATTAGATGAAATAAGGGTCACTCGGACTGTCGACATCATTGAAGTAGATATGTTTGTTGAACATTTGAACGGTTTTCGGGAAAAATACAGTTGCCCATCTCTCCCAACCAACGTTCAATGTTGGTATCGTCATCAGCATGCAGTCTTGTCAATTTCCCCCGACATTGATTGATGGGGTTGGGGAAGGGCGGCAGTTGAAGGGGAATTGGGGATTCATTCAGTGATAACATGTTTGTATAGTTCCTGAATCTGACCCGGGTAAGCAACGTGCAATGTATGCACGTCAGCTGTGAATGAAACAATCTGCGCCCGAAAATCAAGACTTGATTCAACAGCTTTTCAAAATGACTTTAATACCACCATCTCCTCCTTGGACAGGGACACCAATGTTTGTTTAACACTGTTTGTGAGATCTAATTAGCAGCAGTCAATATCACCTTAGACAAGCATGCCCCGGCTACTAAGAGAGTCCAGTAGTTGCCGGTTCGCCACCATGGATTGCAGGGAGGATCCATGAAGCTCGACTGGCGGCGAATGGTATGAGAAGAAATGGAGAAAGAACCTGGTCTGACAATACCTCATCAGCTTTACTGACCCCAACGAGGCTTGTTAATACCATTATTGAGAACTCTAAAAATCTCCTTCCGTAAAGAACCATTAGAGAATGCTGATGTCAAAACAGTTTATAAAACTGTGAATGGCCTTTTAAACAAACTGTAACCAAGATCTTACAACACATGCACTCAATCCAAAGTCTTGCTGAAGACTTTTCTTCTTTTGTTCTTTTCATAAAGGTTGATAAAATTCAGAATGACCTTATAAAAGAAAGGGTGAAAGATTGAACTCTAGTTCCTGTAGATATTTTTTGCAACCAAACTAACGTTCCTTGTAAACTGTCTGAGTTTAGAAAAATTAAGTGAGATGAGGTCACAAAGTTATCAATGGGTTTGCAGCTAAGAGTTGTATGCTTGACCCCATCACCAAATTGGTTTTTGAGAGTAACTTTGCTATTTTTGTGTCTTACATTACAAGAATTGTTAACATGTCTATATTCCATGGGTTTTTCCAGAGAGTTTGCCTATTATCAGCCCTATCATCAAAAAGCTTTCCCCTTGAACCCTAACAACATGAGCATTACCGCCCAGTGGTCGACATTACTTTTCCTATCTGAAAGTTATTGAGAGACTGTTGTGATACATCACCAACACATGCAGGAGAATAATCTAGGGGAGCCATTACAATCGGCATACCGGGCAGCACACAGCACAGAGACAGCACCACTAATAAGTAAAAAATGACATCATGTCGTCTCTTCATCAACAGCAGGGTGTATTTGTTGTGCTTCCTTACCTTCAGCTGCGCTTTCACACGTCACTCCAGTATACTTTTTGATAGAATGGAAACGAATCGGTGACTTGTACTGCTTTAAAAATGGGTCATCTCTTAATTCTAGTGGCTAACCACGCATTGTAAACATAAGGTGCTCATTCCACGAACAGGGTCCCTGAACTACGGATTGCCTCAGGGCTCCATAGTGGAGTCCACTACATTCCACCGTCACACAATACCAATTGGCAGGATAATCAGGAAGCACAGATTGATGTACCATCTCTATGCTGATGATGTGCAGCTCCTTGCAAAATTTGATCCTTCTGACCTCATCCTCCCATCGAATCTGCTCTCTCCAGGCTTGAAGCGTGTGTTCACGACATCGGATTGTGGATGACAAGCAATTTACTGAAACTTAATAGTGATAAGGCAGAGTTCTTTGTAGCCATCTCACCAATAACAAGCGTCGCTTGCCTCCTATTACACTCAGACTTGGAATTGAGACAATTAAACCATCCGAGACTGTGAGAAACATGGCGTTATATTTGACACCCATATGACAGGGGTCAGGCAGGGTTCATCTCTTCCCCGTAGTTTATCTTTTCCATCTCAGAACATGTCGGCGGATTCGTCGTATCTCATTCTTAACAAATGCAATGAACTTGTTCGTTCCCTGGTATTGTCAAGACTCGATTATGGGAATGTTCTACTTATTGGTGCTAATGCACGCGAAATTGCCCGTCTCCAAACATTGCATAACTGGGCTGCAAAGCTAATCTTCTGCGCAGCGAAACAAGACCATAGCCTTCCCCACTTTTGAAACAGCTGCACTGGCTACCCGTGAAGGAGCGTATTTACTTTAACACAGCTCTATTTTACAAATGTCTTTGCAGGGTTGGCCCGGCTTACTTTACTTCTGGTTCTTACTTCTGTATACTCCAGTGCCGCAGGGCTTCTTTTCTGCAATCAGATTCTACTTGTCTAACTGAACTAAAATCCAGAACCGGACCCTAAGATCACCTGCTGCTGATAAAACCTCTCTATGCTCTCCAAAACATGGAACACTTTACCTATAGCATCCGTACCTCATGTTCTGTACCCGTGTTCAGAAAGCTCTCAAACATCTGTTTTCTCACATTTAAAATTACTTGCATTTGCTTTTTTGTCAGTTTACTCTTCTTTTCTCATTGTATTTTGAATTTGGATGCCATGCATTTTTTCATGTTTTTTGTGGTTATTTTTGCGCGTGGTCTTTTAGGAATGGCGTGGTATAAAAACCCATTGTATTATGTATGTATGTATGTAGTATGGTGCTGATCATTGTTCCTACTACTTTTTTCCATAATTAGCTATAGCCGCTACAATCCGCCTTATAACCATAAGAGCTAGCCGCTATAGCTAACAGAAAAAATTCTAGCGGCTTGCTACCTGAGTAAAACCTAGCCGCTATCTACGCTACCAACTCATTTGCATGTCATTTAGTCACCTCTAGCTAGCGCTACATCCACCTCATACCCATAACAGCTAGCCAACTAGCTATGCAGAAAAAATTGTTTGCGGCTGGCTAGCAGGAAAACTATAGCCGCCTTACCTAACCGCTACCAACTAATTTGCATGTCATTTAAGTCTACCGCTAAGCTAGCCGCTACACTCCGCTTCATATAACCATAGCTAGCAACTAAAGCCGCCCCCTCGCTAGCGGAAAATTTTGGAACGGCTGGCTAAGCAGCACAACTAGCCGCTACGTAGCCTGCACCACTAATGTGCATGTCATTTAGCCTACCGCTAGCTAGCCGCTATATCCGCCTCAAACCTATAGCAGATTAGCTAGCGGATAGGGATAGCAGATAGGTAGCTGATGTAACCTTGTTTTTCGCTATGGAGGTAGGGATACAAAACAAAGTGCATTTTAAGCGTCGCTGTAAAAATATATGGAAAGCAGACTGGGAGTCACTACTGACCTGGACCAGAACGGTAAGGAGCTCCAAAAACCCATAACTATGACACATTGCCCAATAGTGAACAAGACTGCCCGGAGATCCCTACCAGGGTGCAATGGTTTTGGGTATGTTAATTAATTATAATAGGGCTGCTTTGCTATTAGAGTGTTGTATCGTGCGCATGGCTACAGGAGCGCATAGCTCTGTAGCCATGGCCCGTATGTTCAAGGGTATTATGTTTGATAGAGATTACTTTTTTGCAGGGGAAGTTTCTGGAGCTTTGGTAATCAATACAAAACCAAATAAAAGCCCAGCCGAAATTCATCACCTGAAATCTGGATTGTAAACCATGGGGTGTCAAATTGGACCAATGTGATTGCATGCAATGTTAAATGTTTCAAATTCATGCGGGACATGACACTGCTACTAGTACTGTTTCATGGCTATCAATAAGGAGCATGTTGGCATTTATTGAATTTTGAACATGTTGAAAAACAATTTAAGAAATCGCTTACACCGATGCTGGTAAGTACGGCATTGAAAAGTACCCACACTATGACTTGAAACTGCATTGAACAATATAATATTTATTAATCTTCCTGGAGATGGGCAGCGCCAGATTAGTGTTGAAAAAAAAACCCATGTGCGCTTGGCCGGCAACCTCCATATTACAAGAACGACGCTCTAACCGATTGAGCTATAAAGCAGGTCGGTTATAGAGCAGAGGAGATAGATATCATCTCTATAGGTGTTAGGTTCGAAAAGGTGTCTTTTACTCGCCTTCAAATGCATTTGAAATAGTCCTTTAATACAGTAATAGTTCTTCCGATCTTGATCGATTACGCTCAGCTGTGACAACGGAGATACGGAATGCTTGCGGCTTTGGCCGTATGTAGTTATTATAAAACGGTAACGAGATGAAAAGTTTGGTGTCACGTGTCAGGTACCGGGTCACGTGTCAGGTATCAGGGATCAGTTTGCTCTTCGGGGGCGATCGATATATATAAATACGGACTATGTTAAATCAAGGTTCTGTACATTGGCCCTCTGCCAGAGTGACTATATTTTCCAAAAGACACGGTTTCTTATGTCTAAACAGTACAAAATTTACCTTTCCTACTGATTCAAAAAACCGACGTACGATGACGATAATGGTGTTTTCCCAATGTAGGGATACGTAAACGTCATTTTTACTGAATGGAGTCCCCCGAAGCAAAAATAATAAACCAAGCAAGCCGTGCGTGCAATCAAATCTTTATTTTTTCCAAAAAATTGGCTGTGATTCCCAAATAAATTCCTTTTTAGCGTCAACATCTGGTAATTGTTTTAATAATAATCTTCAATTGCGTCCCCGCTGATGTGAAAAAAGATGGGTCCATAAGGGTCTAAAACTTGAAAAGCAAAGTCAGACCGGCTCTAAATACCCTTACAGTGGACTGTAATGAGCAGACGGATCCCCGTTTAGTTAATAGCAGGCTTACATGACAAATTGCGACGCGGCTGCGGGGGTTAGCCGTCAGAGGCGGAGGATGGAATATATCAGGCCTTTCCAAGGCATGACTAAAGCATACAAGAGTATATACCATGTTTGAAGTGCATCTCAGGGCAGCCGAGAGGAACTTGGGGCCCGAGGGGAACTTAGGTTACGGGCCCCAATTTTACCCAACTTCGTTTCCAGAAACCCCAATACCGGGGGAGATATTGAAGTTACAGTGGCTGCCCACCTGCCTCTAGCGGTCATGACGCGGCGCGGGGGTGTGGAGCTTTATAATGTAGTTGATCGATGCAAGTTAATGGTGGTTTTGTTGAAATTATTATTGGTTTATGGAGACGGTCGAGGGGGTGGATGCGGGAGGGGTGCCTTGCAAGGTCACTTTCCAACAACACACTTTTCTAATGAAAAAGTGATAGAATAGAAACAAATAGAAATTTGTGTTAATTTAGGGACAGAGGTATGATAAACGATTTTTAAATAGTAAAAATATTAGCTGATGGTTGATTTTTTTTTTTCAAATAAAAATAAAGTGTTCAGGGAGAGTTCATATATTGAAAAGCGGCCCGGGGTGGTTGCAGGCACGAAGCGCGGCGAACCCTTGCAATACACTTTCACATTTTCTCATGATTATTTTGATAGAAGAAACAATTGAAATTAGTAAGTGGTCCACTTTATAAATCATGACCAACGTTTTATAAAACAAATTATTAATTGTTTTGTGTATTTTCTCACACCAGACAGCCCTGAACTAAATTATTAACGCGACGTTAGCGCGAAAAAAAAATTGGAAAAATTTCGTGGGTTAAGAGTATTTTATCCAACGTAAGTAGGTATCATTCTCGCAGGAGGGGAAACGGGACCCCCTGTATCCGCCAATTGCTCTCTTTCGCTCTCGTCTCTCTCTCTCCCTCTTCTCTCTCCTCCATCCCTCTCTCTCACTTTCTCTCCCTCTATGACTTTTGTCACAACCGCCAAGGGCTGAAACTTTTATTTTTACTGGCCCCTAGGACCGGCCCGGGTCAGATACCCCTTGACCCCCCTCTCGCGTGGTACTGCTGATCCTTCTCAGCCTAAAACACTGCTAGGTACGGGAAGATCTTGAATTAGCGCACAAGATGGCAGGACTTCACAGTTTGTTGAAGAGACGCTCCACAAGCTTTTGATGAACCCATTCCGTATACGAGGAAAACAACCGACGTGGAAAAGCCACCAAGACACAGCCGTGGCTTTTTCCCATATACGCACCGTTAAGCCAAACGTCCGCTCAAGTAACATGCGTGGGTACCCCTTTGGAGCACTGTGATAACCCTCTCTACATAGGAGTTACCTGGACCGCACGCTCTCTTATTAATTCCCACCATCAGAACACGAAGAGTAAGTATGTTCACGCTCATAAGTCTCTTGAACAAAACTCACTGGCACAAGATAGGGTGCTCCCCCACATAACCTAAGATCGACGGCACTTGGCCTGTGTTACTCATGGCAGAGTATACTTGCCCTGTATGGGAAAGATCAACCCGTGCCAAGAAGCTTGATCCAAAGTTAAATGCCTCCTGCCGCCTATCAACAGGCTGTCTTCGTCCCAACACCAACCGGAGAAAGAGAGGACTATACATACTAGCAGGAATTGCCTCCAACAGACATCGTCGTAGGAGCGAGCATGCAAGAGCGTTGCTGCCAATTATCTAATGCGAAGCACCGAATGTCTGGACAGAGACCTGCTGTTAACCGCCTAAATCCAGAGAGAGTTTCTTAAGCAAAGTCAAACCCTTGTGAATCAGTCTCTAAGGAGTTAAGAAGAGTCGCATGTGGAAAGAACGACTGCGTAAGGCTCTAAGTATTTAAGAGAGTCGCATATTGTGGAAAGAAAGGCTTGCAATCAACCAAGGTAACATCTATTGGTATTGAAACCTGGTGAGCATCTTACACCTGGAGCCGACTCTCATGCTAGTCGAGATGGTGATGTCTCAAAAAGATTGAGAACCAGAATGTGCCGATCTAAGGCTTTCCTTGCAGAAGTGGGGCTACCTGGAAGCATATCAGGACACTACCCGTGGATGTTTGGAAACGCACCACAGACGATGGAACATTTCTTGGCTGCCCCTGTTCAATTTCATTCAAATTCAAATTAGTTTTATTAGACATTATCATCCGCCAATACATTACATAATGAACAATTTTTTCTGTTATTATTGGAAATAAATATTGGACATTTTTTAAAAAAATTAAAAATAATAAAAAGACTGTTTGAAATGGCCTGATATCAAATGCGGGAGAGGCCATAAATAGTCTGCTGGACTTTGAGCAGCCCCACCTAAAATATACAATGATTATGATTGATAATTTAACTACTGGACAAGATCATTTTGACAAGGACAAGACAGGACAGGGAGATACAGGAATTAGGGACAGTGACAATTATTGTTTTTAAAACAAGATCAGGGGCAAAAGTACACATGGGGAACGTGAGCGAACCAGTATAAGAGAGATAAAAGAGAAGAGAAAAAAAAAAAAGGTATTGCAATTATGAGTGAGTCAATATATAATTGAGGGGAAAAATATGATGACATGTTGGAAACAATGAACAGACAAGGACATTGCGGAATTCAAGTGAAGAAGCATGACGTTTTGTAACCATCTCTGGCTGGATCATATTTAAGAACCACTCGGTTGGCCACGAAAGAATATAGATCACGTGAAGATATACGCCGAAAAAGCTAACGAGTTGCAGGGAGCTTTCATTCGCAATTTAATTTTACATAACCACAAAACTTCGAACACTCAATTTGTAAGGGGTTCTCAACCGTGGAGTCGTTTTTTGTTTTTTGTTGTTTGTTGTTTTTGGTTGTTTGTTTTTTTTTTAACGTTTTTTGTTTTTTGGAATTTTATTGATGGGAGTCAGTTTGGGTTACCTTTGTTGCACAAGAAGAAATTCCTCTCAACGCGACGCCAAGGTCTTGGATGGCGTTTCTATAAACGTTCCAAAGCTCTGTATGCTGGTTGATTACTCATAGCATGAATTTTCATTCTTTTTTCTCGGTTTTACATTTTTTCTTAGGTTCAGCACCGTGTTGGCACGCACTTCAGAACAGAAAAACGCACTTTGAACAAAAAATGTTATGAACTGCGTTAAGCATAATGTGACCAAAAACAAAAAAAAGGGACCAACTTCGACGCCTTTGTAACAAAAGTTAAAAGTGATGAAATTTTAAAAGATCTTCATTTAGAACATACTCCACACGTAAAAAGTTAAATAGCTGCGTTAAGCTCTCTTGTGACAGAACAAAAGGGGACATGACTTCGAAGCATTGTAAAACCAAAATCAAATGTGATGAAAATCTTCAAAGCGCTACAATTCAAAGCACCACTTAACTCAGAACCATATCAACTCGCCCAATACAACGTCCCTATTAATTTGTCCCAGTAGTTAGTAACTTGCCCCATTTTGACTTGCCCATATAACAAACTCTCTCATACAACTCGCCCCATTATTAATTTGCCCATACAAACTCTTCCAATATAATCTATGATAAGATTACTCGTACATTACCCAAATCGCCTCGTATCAAATCGACCTATGCTCACTTCAATCGTCTATCGATAAACTAGCAACCCACTTGTAACGTTGTATATTAAAGGGTTATTAAAAAAAAAAGAACGCAATATGTAATATTTTGCCACTTTTTCAAATGGTGGCACTTTAACAACGACAATAACTGCTATCTCATTTTTGCGGGTATTGTCAATATGGCGTTTACCTCTTAAGGATATAGAAGCAACCAATAGTTAACACACTTCTGTAACAATTTTGTTACAAAGTGGGTGAAATTTGGCCTGTAAAAATAAACGACTTGTAAACAATTTTGTTTATAGGTGGGTTGAATTAAGGCGGGACGAGGTGGGTATGGGTTAGGTTGAAGCAATCTGACGAGAATTGTTCTAAATCGTTAACGTTTTTCAAAAATTCCAGATTTTTATATCTTCTCTATTGTTTACTCAGTGCCGTGACGTTATTACTTGCCATATAGACGCAGCAGCCCTTTGGAACAATTTTGTTACAAAGGTGCTGGGTTTGCTGAGGTAAATCATCATGTGAAGATCTTAACGTATTTTAAGCTGGGGTTTTAAGTAAATGGGGTTGAGTTAACAATTAACTGTTATGAAGGATACTGCTAGGGGCCCATTTTTTGCTTCGGTACCGCGGATTTTGATACTGCGATATATTGTTGTTAGTGTTGGTATTTGTCTAGGTTTTAGTTGGCGCTTGCATTGCTGCCAAAAAGACAAAAAAAATCAATAGCGTCGTTTTGCCTTAATTCGCATGGTTTCATACTGGAGACCCCTCCCCCGACCCCCAAGTTTGATGTTGGGCGAAAAAAATATCAGAGTTACGCATGATCGGTTTTTCATAATGCATACATACATAGTTTAATACAACGACACTACAAACACATAAAATCTTGGAAAGTATAGCCTTATCTTTTCCTATTCATCTATCACATTGCACTGTATAAAATACTTAGGTAAAATTAAAATGTTACAAACATGTAACTTTAAAAAAATATGATTATAGTAAGTAAGATTTTTAAATACTTTTTATTTTGTTAGTGTGTTTAATGTTATTCATACTGCCAGATAGAACAGCAGCAGCTTAACGACACTTTGTATTACTTTTTTACATTAGTGGGGTAAAAAGATGTCCCCTTTTAAAATTTTTTTAACGCACTTTGTAACAATGTAACAATTGGGTGCGGAGGTACATCGCCATGGAAAGTTATTTTAAAGTTTTTGAAGTTGTAAATGGTTGACTTAACGCTTTACCTTGAATAAAGGGTCCATTTTGTTTTGCTCTCGGTCGTGTATATTAACCTGCAATATATATTCTGAAAAATGTCAGAATCACAGAACTCTCTTTTTTATTTTGGTTCCATGGATTACGTTGCAGGGAGGGGGAGGGGCACCTAGGGATCCTAGGAGAGTTAAAACAAACGCGTATTGATTTGACATTGTTTGGCCCAATGCAAGCAGCAAACTCATTATAGACAAATACAAAACAATATCACTAAGTCATCGAAAATATTATTTAGACACAGAAAAATGCGGCCATAGGAGGCCCCTTATGCAGTCAATTGTTAACTCAGCCCACTTTACAAGTTAAAACAAGTATATAAAAATATTTCCATGACAATATTCTTCACCAAACCCACTTGTAAGTCAAAATTGTACAAAGTGCTTCAAAAATTAAAATGGACAGCTTCAACCAACTTAGTAACAAATTTTACAACGTGCCTTAGGCTGCTGGCTTACTCTTATTGGCAGTAACATATAAACTGCACTAACACTTAGAGTAACACGAAGGATAATAATAAATCGTGTTTTTAATGTTTTTAATAACCCCCAATGAAAACATGATTTCAGCAATCCATTTTAGTAGGGTCAAAATCAGGTCCCGTGACCATGGAGAGCAAAGGTTCGTTTGACAATGGAGTATGGTACTTTGGGGTGGTATTTGACAACAAAATGAGCTCCTTTTGCCCCTCCCAAAAGTGTGGGGAAACGCTAGGAGAGTGGATAATCCAAAATTGGACGCCGTGGGCACACTCTTGGAAATTATAACATTGTGTATCTCTTGAAAAAAGTGAATTACATTAACATGAAAATCAAGGGTCTTTTACTAATTTGATGATCAGAAGTCCATTTCTGAAGTTAGTTGTTCATTGGAAGTCATCTTCTGTGAAATCCAAGATGGCCGCACTGCTATGTTATAATATATACACATTTTTGACATAGTCCAAGGTCTTTCACCTTTGACGATGGATAATGTATTGTTTAAGTGTTAATACGTGACCAGAATCATTCCAGATGTAGTTGTTAACCTAGAGTCAATTCGCTATGTAGGAAATCCAAAAATGGCTGCCGGTGGCCATTGGTAAAAATTACCAAATTGTGTATCTCTTGAACAAAAGTAGCTTACAAACCATGGAATAAGTGTCTTGTGGGACTAATTGGATGTCAGAAGCCTCATTCTGATGTTAGTTTCGCCTTAGGAGGTCACTTTACTGTAAAATCTCAGATGCTGCCACTGGCTATATTAAAATATATACAATTTTTTATAAGTCTCAAAGCAAGTTCACTTTTTGAAGATGGGTTAATGTATTGTGTATGTTAAATGTTTATTTGTGACCGGAACATCCATTCCAGATGTAGTTGTGTTAACCTGGATGGAATCAATCTCTCTGTTAAAATCCAAACGAGCTGGCCGGGTGGCATCTGGAATAACAAATTGAATCTATTGAACAAAGTAACTTACAATCATGGACTAAATTTTTTCTGAATATGACCAGGGGTCCGTCGCCACCTCATGAGTAACCTCCGTATATACTAACTCATGAGTTCGCCAAACTCATGAGTAACCCTACGTATATACTTAAACATGCGTATGTCATACATAATAGAACTTTTTATACCAGTTACACGTGCTCTTGGATATATGGTCCACTGAGACATGACATGTGCACATGTTAGTTGTTTGGGGAGGACCCCTGGAGGCCATTGAACTATATTTAACATATTCCAAGCCAGTCAGCTGTTGGGGCTCATTATGTTATGGTTTTTGAATTCATACCAAGTGTAATTTGTTAGCTTAAACCCAACTATCACTATAAAACAAATCCAAAAGGCCACCCCATAAGTGTTGTTTGATTAATTTGATGTCGGCGTTACATCTCAACATTGTATTTCAGAAATGTCCCCACCATGCCTTTGCATTTAACCAGTAAGTAACCGTCACGTGCCACACTACATAGATTCTTACTGTAAATTTGAATATAGAAGGGTATATTTGATTGTTATGTCAGAGATAAGAAGGGGACCAAGTGATGAGCTATACATCGGATCAGTCGGTATCCAGGAGGTTTTTCATTTGTGAGCCCTGGTGGTCCAGTGGAAAGTGCAGGACTCGTGAGCAATAGACCGTGAAAAACTGGTGATAGTGTAGTTGTCATGCGCAGAGGAGAGGAGATGAATTTTCCTTCATTTCAAAAATGCCTTGAATTATCTCAGGTTATTGGCTCAAAGCAGGCGGCTAGTATGACTATCATCTCGGGGGAAATCGAATGGTTGGTTTCCTTTGAGGATCTACCACTCTGAGGCTTGAGCTCAGCCTGAGCTTTTTTGTTGCCATAGATGTCCTTGAACCGCAAAGGCTTTAGTCTTAGGAGGACATCAGCAACGAGTGAAAGGCTTTCGCGCATTGATGAAGAAGTGGGTGGCTTCGGGTCTGCTACGTGGTCGACAACGGACAGATGGATTGAATAAGAATTAATGATTGACGCTTCGGAGTGTCTGAAGCCTGACAGTAGATTGCTTCAACTTGTTCTACAGAGTATAACTACTTGATTGCTGCCAGCAACCAGCTTACAAAATGCCATTTTTCATTAAGTGGTAAAGTAGGACTTATTTCAGCTGAGTGAGACTTAAAAATCCTAGAGGGAATGGTTGTATACGTTTTATACATAATTGAAATAGCTGTGGTGGCGATTGAACAACAATTTACTGGCTGGCTGGTGAGTCCGGCCCTGGATGCATTCCAGTTCAGCCATCAGACCACCGTACACATCCTTGTATCACACCATTAGGCCACCTGGCTTTTTCGTTGAAAAAAGGTTATGGATCCCATCCCATGGTGCATTGGGCCTGTCAGGGACCCCGCTTTGGTCTTTGTTCAATGTCTCCTAACCAGTTCCAGGGTGTTAGGCATAGGAAAAGCACAATAATCTCTCCGGTACGGCCATTAGTGATGAAAACATGCTGATGTCACCATTCAGCTGCATGTTTTGCTGGTGTGACAGTAACTGTCTTTTATGGATATAGTAAGAAGGCTGTACGGCAAGGTAGCAGAACCAGAAGCTAAACAACTTCTTCGGCAATGCAGAAAAAGCCTTGCACTCGGTGCTGATGTCCTCTCAGACACGGAAGCCTTGCTGTTCAAGGACTCTATGGCAAACAAAAAAGTTCGGATGAGGGCTCAAGTCAGAAGTGTAAATCCTCAAGGAAAGTTGCACATAATCAGTCTTCTGCTGCTCTCAGCCCTAAAAGTCTTTGTTCGCAAGGACATTTATGGCAACAAAAAACAGGTTCAGGCTCCCTCTCGCGAGTCCTTTTTAGGCAGTGGAATCGACTCCTCCGAAAAACAGTAGGACTCAAGATACATTGTTAGACCTTCTGAATTCAGAAGTAATGAAAAACTGCTTTGGTAACTTGCTTTGGAAAAGCAAATTTCAATAAATTCAATGTATTGCGGCCACTCAGTATAAAATGTGATGGAGATGATTTCTGATCATTCAAATTAGTCAAAAACAACACTTTATTAAAGATTTGAGTTATTGTCTTTACTTATTACAGCCTTCGCGCTACTACCAACGGTCTACCAACACTCCGCCCCACCACCCGTGAAATAACCTTACGAATGCTCCATTCCATTCCCTTTCACTTCCTCTCTTTGCCTTTCTTCCCCAAAACCCTAGCCTCCTCCTGCTAACCTTCTCTATCATTCTTTTTGCATTCCCCTCTTCCTCCCTAATCAGCAGTCGCCTCATGCCACATTACTTTTCCCCCTCCCCCCCAACGGCCCCCAATTACCCCCTTCCTTCGCCCCCCACCTGCCGGACAACTCGTCACCACTCTTCCTATACCACTCCTTGTACTATACCCGTCCAGCCGCATCACCGCACCACGCCCTCAAACTCCCAACTTCTCAACCCACTCCAACCCCTACCCACTCCACCTTCCTACCACCCGAGTGCGGGTCCCACACCCCGATTGTATGCATTCTTAACGAGCTGAAACCAGAAGGCTGCTCCCTCAAGCGCGCTATCTCCCCCTCACAAGACTTTCTCCCACTCTATTCCATCCAGCCTTCCCTGTACTTCGTGCAGACATCCCCCCACGTTGCTCGCCTTCTAGTCCTGACGTATTCCATCACGGTCCCGCTACCCAGTCAACCACCCCTATCAGATGAGGCCACTTCTTCCCCTTTAAACTCCCCACGTTCCAACCACCTTTTGGGCAACATTGTAACATTCCCCGTCCCCGGGACCACTTACTAAACTGCGACCAAACCCATAGGTTCAAATGACTCTACGTCAGGGTGGATCCAGAACCACACCGACAAACCACCCGTTCGAATCTATGCCCTCCCACTGATGCTACAAGGCCCCCCCTCCCAGCACCCCGCTTCAATCATCTAACATTATTCTCCACCACACGTCGCCTTTAGCCCCCTTCAACCGTACGTACCTCAGCACGCTATTCTCGCAGGCTACTACAACCACCCTACCACACCCCCGCCAAGTCGGACCCCCACACCCAAGTAAACTAGACCAACCTTTGCACACATCTCCCAGCTGGAGCGTCCGGTCAAACCCCCCCCTCCCCGAACACCACCCCGCCCCGCTCAGCGATCCACTCGTCTACACAAGGCCACTTCCCAATCCAACGTTCGCAACTACTCAATCTTTCCCGTCTCGACCAGCCCCCACTCGACGGTCGGGCCACGCACCCCCCCACTGCAAGAGCGCGAGCTACCTTTTTGCTACCTGTCGATTAGCCCCCGCTTCCCCACCCTCTAAGACTCCCGCTACGTACCCCCTGACACTTCCCTCCCGTGTCCAAATTACTCCACACACCCGCCCGCACCCCACCCGAGGCTGCCTCACGCTGCTCAAGTTGATGAATCCCCGACCCAATAGCAACACTACTACCATTTCCTACCCCCCTCCCCACATCCGCACCTCCCCTCTCAGGGCCCCACCCCCCCCAATCCCATCACCTTCCCTCACCGACCTAAGCCCGTAGAACCTCGCCCCTCGCATCCCCCGATACCACACCGCCGCCTTATCAAGTCCCCCACCCACTTAGCACCCTCCCGACTCTCGTTAGCAACACTTACGGCATACCCCCCACCTTGACCCCGGACATTGACCCCCATTTCTACTCCATCCATTCTCTTCTCGGTCCACCGCCTCACACACCTGCCACAATTCGCCAGTTCTTCTTCTACCTCCAACCCAGCTTTATCCTACCGCCGTCCTCCCCTAGATCAGCCGCTGAACTACCTTCTCAACCTTGACCACTTATTTAGTCTCGGTCCCTTACCGCCAAAACCCATTTATGGCCTGGGCGTCTTTCTCCGATCCACGGTTCATACCTCGTGCTCCTCGCGTCCGTGCCCTGCACTAAAACGTCCTCACGGAACAAACCCCGGTCGAAATATCCATAACTAACACCCTAGTCGTCTATAACTCTTTTGTGTATGAGATTGTTTGGATGTTTGAACCAGGGTTGATTTACAGGTGCACACATGCACCAGTGCATGTAATATTGACATGTGAATTTTTTGTGATATGTTATTTTCTGTATTTTCAGCCCCTTATTTGGGAAAAAAGATAAATGGGCATGTAGATTTTTATTTTTCTAAATCGACCCTGGTTTGAACGCAACTTCGAACGGGTTCGCGGCATTTTAGGGGTGGGGGCAAGGACATTGTGAAGACAACGCGCCTCGGTAGTGGTAGTAACACGGGCCAGTCGTTTTAATGAGATAAATTGATTTTTTGAGCTATTTTGGACCAGAGAAGTAGTAACGTGATATCTTCTCTGAATGCCGATGGTAGGTAGGAAGAGTAGATTTTTTTTAAAGAGGTATTGGGTGGTCCATGTGAATAAAAGTTGTGTGTGCCATTGATCATGTCATTATACCATTGCCAGGTAGCTAGATCTATCCACGGGCGTATTGAATTCGAAAAGGAAATCTAAAATTTCTATTGGAGATGAGAGAAATTAAACTTTATCAAAAGCACAAAATTTATAACAGGTAGGATTATTTAGTAGAGAACAGTACAAAACTCTGAATGCAGGCCCTAATTATCAAATTTACTGTGACCCAATGTAGTGTAAAAACAAAAGTAATTAATAATCACAATGGTACACACTAACTGCCGGGAATTGGGCATGGGGGAAGATTCGTCTGATGATATGACTAGATAGTCTTAACTTTTAAATATGGCTGCTGTTATCATAGACTCTCTAGTCATGACGAGTTGTGAGTGGTAGTGATAGTGCCATTAAGCCAAGATACACAGCCAGCTTCTGCTCTAACTTTACAGCTCCAAAGGGGCCTTAAATAATCATATTGCCAATAAATGTGATATTGTAGGCTTCTTGAGAGTCTTCTATATCATGTAATAACATTTTTCAGAGTTGAAATTCAAATTACGAATTTTCAGTTAAAACTTCCCTCTTGGTGTCTAAATGGGCTGCCACAATTTGGCAGCCTGTGCACATGTTGACATCCACTTTTGAATAAAAATTGTAGTATGGGTTACACATTGGTAAGACAATTATTATACAGATCGAGAGATGCTATGTATGTCAAAAGAAAAGTAATTTTTCCTTATTTAGTAAAGATACATCTCAAAAATTCCAACTCTTAATGGACATTTGAAATCCACAGAACAGGTGTAACTTATTGGCCCCAAGATTATTCCATTAAAAGATGATGCCATAAGTTAACAATTATTGGAATAGGGGAAGATTAAAATGCTGTGTATGTTGCTTGCATTGCATTCTTGACATGATTTATAATAAGTGAAAGGTACTTTAAGATTGGGGAGAGTTCCTTTTGGCACTATAAATTCATGATGACAACCAGTGCAAACATTGGATTGGAAGAATTGCATTGGGGGAAGAACACTGTACCTCTCTCCCCTTCCAATGAACGACCATCTTGTAGAATGATAGTGTTACGAGGAGGATCAAATTGTTACCCTCAGAAAATCCTCGACACACCTTCGCTCCTTCCTCCTACCACACCCCACCCCATTTGTAAAGGTCTGGTTTTAGATTCCAATAATTGTAACTTGCCACCTATACTTTTAACATTGGACATTATCTTGGCGTCAAGTTACCATCACAGGCTATGAGTTGAGTTATAAATAAGGCCACTGGTGCAATCATGTGAAGCCAACTTACACAAATGCTGCTTCTTAAACTTACTGAACACATTCTGACGCAAATCAAGCATGTGGTTGATGTATAGTAACATTCCCCAACAGGATGTATCCTTACCTCAGAAACATAATCAAACTAACAATAAAATTGTCTTTGAAGCGTCTAAGTTGCTCAAAACTAATGCAGATTTGTTGATGTTGAAAATGAGCACTTCCGCTATAACGAGAACAAAGTTCAAGGGTCACACTCTGTGCGAAAAAAGAAAGCCCATCGATATACTTCCAAAACTCCACCAAAAAAAAACAAAGCGCAGTGAGCGAGTCTTGCGCAGAAATAATACCTACCCGTCCCTCTTACCTCCCTTCTATCCCCTATCATTTTTTGCCCGCTAATTCCTACTAAACCAAATCAGTCCCTCCGCCCCCTCCCATCTACCCATTATCTTCCACCCCCCACACCCCACCCTAACCCTGTCTCTTTTCCTTCCTACCCCACCTTCACTTCTTCCTTCCTCCTTATGCCTCTACTTCCCCTTCCCTCTCTCCCTCATCTCCCTCTCTTCCGCCCTCTCCTCTCTCCCCTCACTTCCTCTTCGAGATATGGACCCTAAGATCCAAGAGTTCCGATTCATCACACGCAGAAACTCATCGCTCCCTACGACTGGACTAGTATATACCTTATACTTCGACCCAGGTTGACCACGTTTGACCCCCAAAACCAGCCGTCAACTTTACAGTGGTTTTTTTAAAAAAAAAAAAATAAAACCGTAGACGTTGATGCATGTTGGATCTTAGGCTCGACACGAAACCTTTGGAGTACCCCAAATTGATGAACAAATATCACATTTGACAGATTTTTCTAAGGACTTCAACATTATAGCCAGTGAGGTTGAAACGTTTGAGATACTTTTCAGCAAAAGTGAGACCAGAGCCAAGTAATAGCCTGATTAGAACATGCCTATTGAAATGTCATCTCTTAAATCTGAAGTCACAATGATTCATTACTTTTGCAGAACTGATGATACTGATAAGTGAATGACATATTGTCTGAAAGAAATGAATCTCACTGGTCGTGCTTAGCAGGCTAAGGTCTGGTTATGCCACTGTTTTTTATACTGCCCCATTTATTTTTGTAAAAGATCGGTTAAAAAAGCTACCCGTTCCACAAGAATGACTACGAAACGCAAACATTGTTCACGTCCACTCCAACAAAGATCCCATGGCGCGTTTATTTGATGTTCCTGAGCCTTAAATATCCTGTGGGATTCATGATTAGTAACCTGACAAGTCGTCGCATACTGAAGGCGTCAAAAATTGGCGATGTGTCAACATCTGGGTGAAAACTTCTCTCGAGAATTCGAGGCCTTTCTTATAATTTTATCGCCCTGGAGGACATATCATAAATGAATGGTACAGGTTGATGGCGCAGCTTATCTGCAGCAACAACTGGACAATATAGTTTTTGGTAACTTTAAGGGTACAGCAGTATGAAAAGCCTCGCTTGATTCTTCGCAAATTTGATGTTCTGGTTAGATGTACATTTCCAGGGTTAAGGACTGTTATATACCTCTTTCTTCCTTTTACTTTTCCGGGTGGTACCAAAACAGATGCGTCAGTAGCTGATGAACGAAGTCCAGTGTTAAAGATAATGTTGAACTTTGTGTTTTGGGCTATAGAACTATTATGTCCCGGAATTTCAAATCTGAGATGCGTCGATCGCGTTGCCGTCTTTGCGCCGAGCGTGCTCGCCAGCAAAAAGTGCAATCTGACTTGCTGAAATGACATCGCCTGCTACCGTATGTACGTTACTACGGGCTTGTTCTAAGTCAAATACAGCTGTGCATACGCCGTCAACGCCCCGGCAGTTCTTCAAAGACTCGCTACTCAGATTTGATCCAGACATACTATGATCTTTATAATTATGTTACTTGTTATGTGTCATGTGGGTTTAGAGTTAGTCGTGCATAGACACTCTAAATGTAAAATCAATTTACTGGACTTTCATAATTAATTTGGACAATTATTTCAACCCCTGTAAACCGAAAGGCACGCTCTTCTGATTGTTCCCAGTTACACGCTCTTTTGCAATTAAAATGTGCAATAGAATATAAAAGCCTCATTCTACTCTCTTCCGATCTCCAGCCAGAAGAAATCTGCTTTTGTGGCGATTGCTTTGCCTCCACCTCTGTTTGTCTTGCGAGGCAGTTTGGAACGTTTTGACGCAGCTGACAAAACTCCTGAATTGATTTCGGTATTACAAGAAAAACCCAATAGCAAGGACACACCAACGCCGATTTCAATCGGAATTTAGAAGTAATGAGGGGTCCAAATGGGACGAAAGAATCACTTTTGTAACTCCATCCGAATATATAGAATCAATATGCAGCCCCTGCTTTTCCGCACTTCTTAACTTTCTCGCAATACTTGTTGTGTATAAAATAAAATCGAAATTCTTTCAGAATAGTTTTAAATATTTTCAAATTACTAAGATTTCTTATTAATACGTAAGAAACGGAATGGTATTGTTAATATGTTATGTACAAAAATTTGGCTAAAATGTAAAGACACAAACAATTACTACGAAAATGCTTCTAGAGCGAGCCTTACAAAAATTAAATCACTGGGGAAAATATTAATTGCAACAAACACAAACACCACAACCGGAAGTACAGTTATGCAGATGACATTTGGCGCTGACCCCAAAAACAGATTTTTCCGTTTGTAATTTAAGGATTTTTCTTTTAACAAATTCGAAGCTCACCTGGTACGTTCTTGTAAATAAATTGGTATTAGGTTGATAATTATCGCACCCAAAGAATACCTGTAAATTAATTGACCGATTGTAAAGGCTTATTTGAAAAACCAGTGAATTAGTTTTACGCGCAAGCGTGCCCATCAACTCACTCAGTCGAGGACTCCAAACGTTCATATTTGAGCATATACGCCTATATGGCAGCGCAACGCTCCAAATAGCGTAGGTCACGCCTCCGATGCCTATCCCGCATGTTGATATTACGACTCAGCTTACAGTCGCCTTGTAAATACTTAGAAATATCAGTCGGACTAGGCTATAGGGCCTATTCGGAAGCAGCGTCAAGAGGACCTCTGAGTCACGAAAACTCTAATATTCTTTATAAACTATGATCGCAATACCTTGTCACTCAACTCTGTGCGATTTTTTTGGATTACCTTTATCACCTTGGATCTAAGTCAAACACACCGGCATGGAAGTGTAATTATATTAAACAAATTTGTGCACGGCCAAACTCCTCGAGTCGAATGATCAAACGTGCTGTTGCAATTCTCCTTAGTGTTTTTGTAACAAAAATTCAGTTAGGCGTGGTCACGTGGGCAGGGGTGGGGAAAATGTAGCCCACACATTGGTTTCTATGTGTTCAACAACCACAGCTCTACCGACGTCCTGCCGAAAACTGGCGCTTTGAGCACACTATTTGATGGTCAAAAGAGCCCACTGGGCGTGTAATGTAAAGGCACTTAGCACAACACTTATGCTTAGAAATTGGATTAGGCTAATTAATGAAGTGCGCCACTAAATTAATGCTCGTCACTGACCGCCGGTGCTTTCCGTTCGGTGAACCAGAAGTCCTTGCCTTGATGACCTCATCATGCGCACAGAAGTTTTAAGAATGAATCCACAGCTTGTCATGTGTACCCATGCAAGGTTCGATTAATAAAATTTTCATCACGGATACCTTACTTGATCCTCGCAACAAAACCAATAGCGAAAACGGCCACTCAGTGATTTTTGGTGAAAAATCTATTGCTTTCCCACGAAATTTATGAATCTTGACATCTTAAAAACCTGATCCGGGGAATCTCTTGTAATTAAATTTTCGAATTAGGTACGAAAGACACTAATTTAGATCGGAAACTAAAGCACATGTACTACGTGATAGAAGTCATTGCATTTTAGGTCGGGGTTCGTGTTTTAGAGGTCGGATGCAAAATTCACCTCGTGGTTTCGACGGGGGAAAATTTCAGAATTGTATTTTTTCCGTCGTAAACTCGTCCCACCGGGACCATATTGCGCCCTCCCTAGTAGCAATGTTTGAAAATACTGTTTGAAATAATTATCACTATTTTTCAAATTGGTTTACCAAGAAATAAAAATGTACTCAAAGTTTCCCTAATTATTTATTATGAGGTTGCATGGTATGACCTTGCTATGGTTTGAATTTACTTGATAATGCGTAAATATTTGGCATGTGAATGCCCTCCTCTAACTAATCCCCACCTCAGAGTCCTATAACACACATTCGGAATTCGTGGAACTTCGCATACATGGGGTGGCCCCCGGGATTGTTGCCAGCTTGCGGAGTCACCACTGAAAAACATTGGAACAAGGCCAAGTGGCTGATATTGATCTTGGGAGCCGGAGAAACAGTACAATACGAATATTATTCCTAACACCTCATCGTAGGTTGTTTACAGCTTCAACATACCCGCGTTGGACACCTCCTTTATGAAGGCATCCTTACTCCCAAAGAAGATATCGATGCGAATTTTTAATTCCGACCTGGATCATTTTTTCCAATGGTTAAAAACAAAAATGGCGGCCCGAAACCAGTTGTGGTTTACTGTCAGACTTTTAAAGCCCGTGTTCATACATGTGACGATCAGTGACGTGTTTGTATGTTCGCGTTTCCCAAACGGCAATAGACCGTGATTACATGTAAATAATGAACCTTCGCGTTGGCAGAGGCTGATTCGTTTCTCGATCCGGCCCTCCTTCGCCAACCAAAAATAACAGCGCACCCTAGATCAAATAACTCGAAGGACATAGGTTTCCAGAGTTTACTGCATTTTTCCAAATGCAAAATTTAAAACGACAAGATAAGGGACCACCATGCTAATAAGTTCGAAGCTCTACTCTATACCTTGCATGCAGTTTGAAATTGTTAGTGTTCTGTATATACGAATTTTCGTTAGACCTACTTTGATTCAATTGTTACAATATGCTTTCGCCTTTACCACATGTGTGGTGCGTATTCGGAGTGCACCTCACGGTAACTTAGTAACCAAGGATTCTCATCATTTTTCTCGAGTTAATATCTTACATGTGATTGTCGTTGGATACCAGCTAGCTTGGCCAGCTGGCGTTGACGAAATCGGATAAGGTTTTGCTAAGATTATACCGTACGCATACTACCTAAAATAGTAGGCACTGGATTCTCTAATTTGAGGGCATAATAACTTATCGGCTAACTTGATTTTTTTTTAATTAGTATTTCTTGGTTGCTGCACCCCTGATGTATTTTACTTTTTTCAAAGCTGTCTATGTTACTGATGGCGGTGAATCGCCTGGCAGCGGCAAATATAGTGCAATGTTAGGATCAAAAAATCCACCCTTACCGTTAATTTCGTCATGCAGCCCTCAATGGTTTTTGTTTCTTTGACATGCGTTCTAATTTCTGTAAGAATATTCAAGCGAAAAGGTATTTGTACTTCAGAGTCGGCGCTGTTTGCCGGTTAATCGCCGACGTACGGGCATCTAACAAATAGAATTCCCACTAAGCATCAGTACGCATGCGATAAATTAAACCAGGAAGCAACGGAAGTCGGTTTTTTGTTTGTGCCTTAGCAAACCTCAACAGCTGCGGCCGACAGGGGTGATCTTAGCTGAGTCTTCTCCATAGTTTGACATATAACGCCGGAAGGTAACGTTGGTGCCTTGAGCAGCGCTATGGATTGTGTTGCAAAGAGGGCGGCATAATGGACGTCAGGCTTATTCAACGATAAAAAAATGTCGGCGTGTCTGCAATATTGTTGTGTTTAACTGCTCAAAACTTCACGAATTTACACTTACCACGGAGTCCAGAAAAATTTAATTTAAGGACTTTTTAACCCAGTGGGGAGTCCATTATATTGCACCCAAAAGGAGAAAGGAAATTTGGAATGGTAAGGTCTCAAAATGTTGGGTAAAATGAACTTTTCTAAATTTTTATTTTAGAAAGTTCTCACGGAATGGCCATAGCGTTACGAAAGTGCGAGACTAAGCGTGTTAATATGACATGTCACAACAATCTCTCACTCTCAGATTAGAAAAAGTGAAGATTTTGAAAGGAAAGGAAAAAAGATTTCCCAATTCCAGGCAGGTAGCCCATGATAACTACAAGTTCATGCAGTCGCAAGGAGAGTAGCGATTTTTTTTTATGAATCACTTCCGTCGCTTATTGGAAACACGACTGCCGATATCTACTGCTGAAATCCTAGAATACCCAAGCGACTTGACGCAAGTTCACGCAAGCCAGTTGACTTGATTTCAACTCAATCGCTCAGACGCTCCTAGCGACTTTGACGATGGAAGCGATTGACACAACGCTTGGCAAGCGTTTTTCACTAGCGATTTTGCAGTCGCAAGATGCTGAGGCAAGTATTATCATGGGCATTAGTGTGTAGCCTTCAAACTTGCCGCCAGTAAAAAAACAGGAAACAAAGTGGTGCTACCTCCCCTACCCATTGATTTTGGGAGTGCGAGTTGCCAAATGCTTATAATTTTTCACCTACTGCATGTCACCAAATGGGTAGGGATTTGTTGCCATTGTAACAAGCCTCGGGCTCTCCCAGATGTATAATTAAACTCGGCCGGACAATGCCAATTTTCGCTGGTAACAATAACAAAAAACGAACGAGTTGTCGGACCATGAGCAAGGATAATGTTGCTCGACTCGCCGAGGTCCAATTCCCATTGTGCAAAACAATATTGAGAACTTCCGGAAGTGTTGTGCCTATACTGTGTAAAAAAGGCCCACAGTTTGTCATTAGCAAACTACCACAAAGCGGAACCCACGCAACGCATATCGTGACGCCATTTTGGGAAAAGGAAATAATTTTATTATGATTCTTTGCATTGCAAACTATCTCAACAAAACTAAATGCCTGACGATGATCATGGATGCTATTATTATTTTATATTCGATGATGCCTTGGGGAAATCAAGGACAGCCGAGTGGAATTTTCGAGGTAATTTTCCATACGGCTTTCAGGGATTGGGGCTGGTAACTAATCCCAAAAACAGTATGCTGTTGTTAATTTACGCGGTGCCATGTGCCTTGGGTTCGGCTTATGGTCAGTGGTGAGACACCATAGTCGAAAGGAAACCAGCGTAGCTGGAAAATGCAAATGTGATCAATTCGCCCAAAGCAAGTGGAATACTTGTCCAGCAATAACGATTAATCTTGATCACTCCCCTCGGCCCTAGTTCTGAGTAACCAAAAACCAGAGGCAACATTATCTTTAACACTACTCGTTATCATCTACTGACCTGGTTTGGTTACCGATGGTAACGGGGAAATGTACATATAACCGAACAGTCGAAATTTGCGAGTGCACGCCCTTTCATACTGCTGTACACTACCTTAATAAACTATAAAACACTCCATTGTGTGCTCTAGATTACTCGTCTATCAACCTGTACCATTCATTTTTTGATATGTCCTTCCAGTGCATAAAATTCTGTAAAGATAAGGGCCTTCCGAATTAACTCGAGAGAATTTTCATCGATGTTGACATCCAATTTTGACCTTTGACTTGTCAGGTAGCAGAGCTATCCACCGGGCCCGTATTGAACTCAAAAATGGAACGCGCGATCATTTGGTCTTGTTTGGAGTGATTGAACGGGTATGGCGTTCGTATTATGATTGAACGTGATCTTTTACCAGCCCGTTTACGAAAATAAATGGCATCGGCATATCGCGCAAGGTATTTGTGATTTTCCACATATTTTTACTAATAAAATAACTTCACACTTTGCAGTGCCTGATCTGGATAGTATCACACAGTGTCATAACATTGGGGTGGTGTTGGGGTAATGACAGAAAGAATTTTCTGAAAGGGGACAAATTTGGATCCATCTCCGTAAGCACTATGTATCTCGTGGGGGGGGGGGGTTCTCACTCGGGATGAAGTATGGGTATGTGCTGCCTCTAAGGCCCTCATTTTATGACCATTTCAGTTCCAGAGACCCTATTTTTATGTCCAAATGCTATATTCTACCACTTTTTTTTTAAAAAAAGCAAAAAGTAGCTGGAAATTGATGGAATCCAAATTTTTTAATATTTTTTTGGAAACCTCAATAACAGTATTTTAAAACCTAACCTGTCAAAATTGCTTTTGATAAAGTTATTTCAATCTCATCTCCAGTGGCATTTAGATTTTTTTCAAAATCATTACGCCTTGGGATAGTTCTAGCTACCTGGCAATGGATATTAGACAGATGCAAACACACTGTTTATTTAAATTGTGAGTCGCCCAAATAGTTTCTTCGTTTAAACAAAAAATCTACCCTCCTTTCGTACCTTCAGAAAGATACTCATGTTTCTACTTCTCTGCTCCAAATAAGCACCAAAAATAAAACGACTGGCCCGTGATATTACCGCGCGTTCACAATGTTCTGGCCCGACACCCCAGCGACCGTTTTGAAGTCGCGTTTAAACACTCCAAACAATACCCAAACATACTCGTAAATTTGTCACATGTATGACCCTGGTATGACCATTGTGTGACCTTTAACCTGTATTGTTCATCCGGTTGGGAATTAGCACGAAAATTGTGATTCTGCCTTGTTCCCAAAATTCGTCCAAAATGTTATTTGTGCTTTTTTTTTCCAAGACGAAACTGCAGCATATGGAAGAGAAGGTAGTGAGATCTTCGTACATAGAAATTTCAGGGGTAACTTGCTTTTGTTGTTGTTGTAAATTGAGGAGGAAAAGAAACTGGTTTTGTATATTCGTCATCTCTCCACTGCAATGGCTCCGTTATGAAACCAGAGGGCCGTTTCAAGATAATGTTACAGTGTTGAAAATAATGGCAACCCTTGGTTATGGAAAGCACCGGCCCCCAAGTCATGATTTCCGCGTGCACATACGTTATGCGAGGGTGGCAGGGCCGCCGGGGGGGAGCCGAGGGGAGTGATCAAGATTCTTCCTTCTTGCCTTGTCCACCACCAAAGTTTGCATGTTGAATTAAAATGGCGTATTGTCGCCCAATTTTCTTCGATATACGTCAACGTTTATCAGCATACTATTTTTAATTTTATACAACAGCACACAAAATCAAATGAAAATAAGGTGGTAAAACAAGAGGTGGTTGAGATATTGTCAAGGGGTTTCTGCAGCCAACGGCAGCCAAAAGCTTAGAAGTACACGGACTACCACCGCAGTGAAAGGGCTGGGTGAGCATAGGCAGGGTCTGAAATAGGGGTGGGGGTAAAAGTAGTGAAGTAGTGGTTCTTTTTCGGAAGTTCTCTCGACTTTATAGTACTGGACAGTTTTGGGCGGGGAGGGAGTCCGGCCCTCTATTAAAATAGTCAGTTCAGTTTTTGATGGGGATAGAACATACACAGTGATTTTAGGCCTCCTATATTATTATTAATTAACACACACACACATTTATACATCACCCAATATACACATATCAACATACATACACACACGCATACAATACGGAAATCACCAAGGACATGAGGAAACAGGGACAGGTCAAACACGTGCGACACAATTTGGTATAACATTTAAAAAGCCCTGATATACTCCAGTCGCAGCGAGCAAATTTCTGCTCATGAGCAAGCGTAACAGTTGATCTTGGGTCGCAAAGTAAGTGCAGTATGCCGCATGCATCGTCGCTTTGACTGGAAGTAATCATAGGCTCAGGCAGGCGAAAATGGTAAAACTTTGGAAGTGATTAGCGCCGCACCGGACGCAGTCCTAATCAGCAGTATGGTATGACTATGGACATAGCGTGCGTGAATACACTGCGCCACGTTACGACCGCAATCATGAGCTACTCATTTCATACAGTAGTTTATGGACTGCGATCTTTTTAGTCGGCCTTAGGGTCCCTACTCACTGACCTTACGGCGGTAGAGTAAGTATTCCACACCGTCACAGTGTAGTCTGGGTCACAGACTGCAAAAAATATTATTAAATAGTAATAGCGAGAGATTAACGTCATCAGCCCGTCATAGCGAATGCATGCAATGAAAACTTAATCTCAAATATCTCCGGAAAACGAAGGGGTTCTATGGAGATTTTTTGCATCAGAGGGTCCATTACTATTTGGGTGGCAGGTCCCAGTATAAGGTGTCTGGGGTTTAAGTTGTCAGGTTAAGGTCAGACATTTGAACCAGGGTTTGGGCTTCCTGTCAGATTTTGGTGTTAGATGCAGAGTGTAAGGTGTCAGGCTGTTGAGTCTTGAAGTGTAGATCTTGGGTTTATGTTCAGGGGTGACAGATTTTGGGTGTTGGATGTAGGTTGTAAGATGCTGTGTAAGGTGTTTGATGTCATTGGTGGGTGTTGTAAGTGTTGGGTGTCATGTTGGGTTGTCAGTTGGTGCAAAGTTGGGTGTCAGGGTCGGCTGTGAGAATTTTGGGTTGTAGGTGGCTGGTTGTAGTTATGAATCAGGGTTGGAGTTGTAAAATGTTTGAGGTCAGGTTGTTGGATGTCAAAATGTGGGGTGTATGTTGAGTGGACAGGTGTCACTGTTGGGTCAGGTGAGGGTTTTAATGTTGGGGTCCGGTGATGGGTGTTATGTGAGGGGTGTCGTGGGCTTGTCAGGTTGGCGGGTGTGTCATGGTGGGTGTCAGGGACAGGTCATGTTGAGTGTTCAATGTTGGGTGTCAGGTGATGGTGTCATGTGGGTGTCAGGTGACGGTATCATGTTTGGTGTAAAGTTACAGTGTCAGGTGAGGGACAGGTGTCATGTTGTTGAGTGTGACCACATGTTGGGTTTCAGGTGAGGGTGTCATGTTGGGTGTGTAACGTACGGGT
>JAMKCH010062703.1:0-22193 GCA_023653785.1 Ophioderma brevispina
CCATAACTTGAAAATGAAATGCAGGAATCCGGGCTTTTTGAATGGTGATGAAGATAGTAATATCTCCTAAACAGATTACAATATTTTAATATTTTTTTTGTTTCATCGGGGAACAATCATTTTGACTCACACTGTATAGACAAAAATATGATGAGTAGTTGTCCAAAGTTTGTACAATAGGTCAGGCATCTATTATATTAACATTTTCTTCTCTTCTTCTGCTAGATTGTCCGACAGATTTCTGATGAAAAATTGTCACAATCAATGTTGGCCCACAGACATAAAATTATTACGGTAAGAATATAATGCCAAAACAGGGAATTTCAGGATTTGCAGCATACAGACATCTACAAAAATTTGGAGTGCATTGCTAATGACACAGGTAAAAGTTATACGAGCGTATTGGATATTAAAATTACATCTCCAACAACTTAAAGCGGCACTGCACATTTTCAGAACAAAAAAAAAAAAAAAAAAATGAAATTTCTTTAATTTGCTCGCAAATGATAGTCTAGGCCATTGAAGAAAAGGGGATGTTTCGAAAGACCAGACCTCAAACAACAGACCTCAGCACTCGAAACATCAGACCCGGTAGTGAATTCACTTCCGGGTCTGGTGTTTCGAGGTCTGGTGTTTGCGAAAACAACCGGGAGGTGTATCGAAACATCAGACCTCGAACAACAGAACTCAGACTCGAAACATCAGACCCGGGATTCAATTCACTTCCGGGTTGAGGTCTGTTGTTTCGAGGGTCTGTTGGATGTTTCGAGAAATCACACGGGTGTTTCGAAACCCAGACTCGAAACAACAGACCTCAGACCAAAAGTCAAGCTTTCAAAATGCACAAAATTTGTATGATGAAACTACCCCAAAATTAGTGATTAATAAAATTTGGTTTTCAACCGGAGCAGAATCAGTTCTTGCGTGCGTGATTTACTGCCATTTTGGCTTAAAATCGCTTAAAGATTCGCCAAATATCATTATTTAAAATTCAGTATGGATACAACTTCGGCGACCACGTTTTGCCCGGAACGTTCTGCCGTATTCCGACATGGTCCAGGCAATGAGTGTACGCTTACACTGCTGGATGCACCTCGCATTGTAAATTTTAGGCCTGCAAGCATAAGACTAAGATTACGACGAAGGTTTCCAATGGTATATCGGGCCTAAAACTTTGCCAGGAATTTAAAGGGGCAATTTCGTGATCCACAGGCCGCGGCCCCCGAAGTACTAAAAAAAAGGTGAGGATATCATCTGAAACGTAGCCTTAGTAATTCACGTGTTCCTAATCTTACGTGAAAATTTGGCCGTCTCTGTAAGAATTTGCAATTTTGTATTTTCTGAACAGAAATTAAAGCACAGTGGGCCTAGTGTGTGTGTGTGGTGTGTGTGTGTGTGTACGTGTATTAGGAATCTTTGAATTAGGCCGTGCTGCTTTATTCTTGAGAATGCAGACGATTAAGCTCCTGACGGTAATGCCATTGGGCGGGAATTGCAGTAGTCCAGGCGGGACGTTAACTAATGCTCTGCGGAGACCAATGATGCAGACAAGTCTCTTTGTCATTGTAATATCTGATTCTGATTAAGTTGCAAAAATGTGATAATTCAACAGATTGCTGCATTAGTAACGTGATCAGTCATACTTTATAAATTTGTTCAAATGTTCACAACAAACTTTCACAGAAGAAGGAGGACTGCTGGTAGCATCCCGATCCAAGACAAGTTTTGTGCCTGAATTAGGTGATAGTGTTTGTTAAGTCATTGCTGAACTTCCATTATGTATTTTGCAGTTTAACAGAGTACACGAAGCATATAGATTCTGGGAGTCATCAGAAACATTATGAAACGGAAACACCGGTTCTTAAAAATGGCCAACAATTGGGTCACCTACATAAAATGAAAAGGTTCCATTACGGAGCCCTGGGGAGCACCATATAGTAAGTTAACATTGGCCAGAATTAAGACATTCCAATAGTGGACGGAACATGTTCGGTTCTAAATATGATCCAAACCACTCCAATGCTGAAGCCGGTTATTCCAAATCTAGCATCAAAACGGTTGCCATCATGATGTCAAAGGGCAGGTATCAAAAGCTGCTGAAAAGATCCAGAAGGAGTAGAAACACTGCTTTTTGCTTATACAAGGTCCTGAGGATGTCATTTTGGAGGATGAAGTGAGTCTCTGTTCAATGACGAACATCTGTAGCTGATTGGAGAGTTTCTGCCACCATATCGGCAACGCTATCAGTGTAACAATTAGGACGATGGAGCACAGGTCTGGATTGTGTAGTGACAGGCGCATGTTTATCAAGTACAGATGTGACAGCTAGAGCTGTTAAATTCATTTACAAGAAGGAATTATGTGTACATTTCCAATGCGTTAACATTTCCTTTCGACAGCATTATAAATCAGCATAAAAAACCTGGTCTTCTTTCAGATTACGAAAGAACGTGCTTGATATGCGTGGATCCTTAGCGGTCAGAGACGTTTTAGGGGTCAATTTGCAGAAATGACAACATGATCAGATACAAAATGCGGCTCAGATTCGAACTATCATGAGCATAACAGGTGCTCAGTATTCCTGTTATACAAGATCAAGCGGTGGATGGCCAGCCTATGTGGGGACCACGGCTGCCGGAGATGATCAGATGAATTCATGTGATTCAGCAAAACTTCAAACAAGAATTGAAAGTGTACATAAAGGGGAAAGATGGTTTGTCAACGTTTCCCAAAACACGTGTGCTTTTGGCGAGGGTAGCCTACGAGGCTACTCCGCTCTATTCGCTTGGGTTTTGACCTTCTTATGCAAATATCAATGGTGCAGAAAATATTCGTGCCGCTATATCCTCTAAAATCAAATGTATGATAGTTTATGAAACGTTGTGCAATTTTACGTCATATGGATATGTACTCAATTAAGATAGAAAAAAAAAAATAAAAAAAAAAAATAAAAAAAAAAAAAAAAGCCCAGCGCAAACATGAACGTACATTTACAAAAGATATTAATGTTCAAAAGAAGTAGAAATACAAAGCGATCACAATTCCACACATGCTGGCCGTCTTGAGCGGATTGGAATAAAAACCACGAAGGGTAAACACTAAAATAAAAACATGAATATAGAGGGCGTATCAGGGCACAGCGGGAGGGCGGCCAAGAAAATCCCAAAAATTTAGACATGGCCATTGGCTACAGTAAAAACGTAACTAGTAAGATATGTTGTCAAGGAATATTTTTATTTGTATTTTTTTACAGTTATTTGCTGGTTAACAGCGTCTTCAAATCGTTATAGTGCATTGAATTAACGGATTGCTTAAAGGGGGATGGGCCGATTATAAGGATATGAAGTTTTGATCTTGATAGATCGGCCTTGACTCCAAAACCCCATATGTCAAGTTTCGCACCCAATATTCAATACATGTGGCGTGAGAAAACTAAGTCCCCATCGCGTACGTGGTAAATTACTATTGGTCGACAAAAATGTGGCACGTTTGCGCTCATAACTTCCAAAACCAATATTCTTTTGCCCTAATATTGTTACAGGGTTACATGAGCGAAAAATAGTCAGCTTTCTGCTGACACCAAAAAGTTGACTATTCCCGTAAATCTGGGGCTTCTGGGAACGAGGCTATTAGCGATCGGGCCATACCCCTGGATAAATCAAGGGCCTCAAGGTCCTATTGCTGTGGATATGGGTTACTATGCTGGGATCAAGAAATGCCCAGTTAAAGTGACCGGAGAGGAGATCTTTTTACGTACGAATTCTCTAAAATTTCACTGGATCAGTTGTAGACCACTACCGAGACGAACTTTCGAAGGCTACTTATTGGACAAAAAGGGTGCAAAAGGAAATACCCAAACTTGTTTTGAACTTGCCTGCTATCCGTAATTGTTCCCTATAGAAACCATGCTTTTGACTTTCTGTCGTGGGCACGGACAGAAAACTACTAAATCATCATCTTATTACAATAAAACCGGCGGTATTCAGCTTATTCAACTTAGGTGCTATCTAATACATTGGTAAGCATTTCAAAATAGTAAAAAAAACGGGGGGTTCGAGAATTGGGGCGCTTCGTTCTGGAAATTCCCTCATGTCTCTTTAAATGTTATGAATAGAAACGTTTTCAAAATCTTTCACTATCCAATCGGTTGGGCTGATTTAATTGCTTTTATTGTAAAGGGAGGTTTAGAGAAACATTGAATAGTCGGATTTGATTTGGATCAGCCACCTTACTGAGGTTCTTTATGTTTTTGCGCATATTGTTAATTGATCATGACTGCTGAAAAACGAACATCTAGTTAATTAAGACATGTTGAAAAGGGCATTACTTATTACTACCTACAGTGAAGGCAGTAGAGTAGTGTTAGGGTTTTGAAAATGATCTGCAGTCAAGTATAAGTAACTATGTGGTCACCCAGGCTTCTTGTTTACTTGGGGTTCTTGCCAAATGAAAGCAACCCTTTGTCTTGTGTGACCTTTGACATCAGACTTGTTCTTGCTAGGGTGGCGTCCATGCATTTTTAATTGTTTTTGTTTACGGCTTTTTAGACAAATTGACCTCCTCAGAGACTGTTTCATTTTTTTGGGGTCACCCTGAAACCTGATAATAAACCTCAGGGTGTCGTTTTTCCCGTATGCCCAACACCCAGTTCCATAGGTCAAAGTGCGTCAAAAAGCATAGTCGGACAGGGACAGATCTCATTTTAGTAGTATGGTGGGCATTCCCCCGGTGGGTGACCTTTACCTAGATGAGTGTGTTGACTTTGATCTCATTTTTTAGTAGTATAGATAAGATGCAATTGCACCTTCTGTTATAAACTTTGATATTACGATTTCAAAAAAAGGTTGTGTGTTGGAATGACAGGTAAGATGTCATGAAATAACGAATGTTCTAAGTTTGTAATGAATTGAAATAGTGCAATGGCGTAGATGACATTTTTGAAAAACATTTTGAAAAAAATTAAGTTTTGGGTTGGACAGAAGTAAAATTAAGAAATCAAATGAAGTCAATGGGTGAAGACCGTGTTGCTGAAGTGAGCTTTAAAATTTTGGGAAGCTTAAATATTTAAAAAAAAAAGTTATTGATCTCGGTGGTACGTTCACGAATACTGTAAAACAATACTTACGTCCGTTCGGCATGCAAAAGATCCGGGAATTGCTTCTTCCAGTTCTGATGGTGAGTCTGCAGTGGTCAGTCTTGTGGTGAGTAATGGATAGCGTTGTTGTTTTCCGAATGAGGTATTATGTGTGTTCTCTATAGTTATAGTAATATTGTTGATTGTCAATCTTTCCCTTTACAAAAACGTAAAATGTAAGAGGGATATGAAGCCCTTTCCCTATCAATCTGTGTTAATCTTTACGTCCATGAAGTATGTGCAAAAAGCACATAAGCCAAACGTGCAAAAAAAATCCCACAAATGTCATCTATTTCTCCTTCCCATACCTTTAATAGAATTTCCTCTGAATCGACCTTTCCTTTTAAAGGAATTGAATATAGTTTAGTTGAATTGCAATTTGATTATCTCAAGCCGTGGACAAAATTGAAAAAATTTGATAGAAGAAGAAATGTAAAAGGTTAAGAGTTGAAAATTCGATTTTACAATTTTGCCAGCGTTTTGATATAGCTTTTATTTGAGTACAATATGTTTAAAAGACAATTATCCAACCAAACGAAATAGCAGTCTTAAAATTATCATTTCCATTTTTTTTTCTATTTACCAGTATATCAGATTATTTACCGATTATGTTTCTTCCGAAGAGGATCAACATCATGCTTGCTGGTTAAACCATACCAGCTGGTTTTGTATTTTTTGCGGCTGTCAACTATATTCAATGCGTTTTCCGTCGATAGCAAACTCTAAAACATAACTGGTACCACTTTTTTTCTTATAAAGATTGGACAGGTATTTGATTGTCGAGAATTCAATGGATCAATAAATCCGAGCGGATGGCGTCGATATACCAGTCCTCCTGAAGGATTCGGGAGGCACGGGCTGAAGTCTACTGTGACATGCATGATGGCTGGTTGGTAAGCTTACGATAGTAATGCAACAGCTAAAAGAAATGTCGCATTCAGAAGCGTGGATATAATCCAAAACTAAAAAGGCAACATAATGACGTATTAGTAAATTAGAAGTGTACTGTAACGACATATCGTGGCTGCCAGGTCGGAACTACCCTTTAAAAGACAACAAAACGCGCCTCATTGCCCACAAACCGCATCAATTCTATATAGTTCTCTTTTAATTTACTCATTTTAATGTGACAGCCATCACTAGTGCCCTGTTCCTGAACTCCCCAAAATCTATCCAAATAAGATTGATCCCAAGCTCTTGGACTATGTCTCTATCAAAGGCTTTTGATGACCGGACTGTCTCATGTTATGTAGCTTAAAGTCCAAAATGACTTGGTTAGCTTCGTCAAACCAGGCTTTTTCAGTTATTTGTCAATAAACTCTTATGGTTTTTAAATCCCCTGTGACTATATCTACAAACAACATGAACCTGGTACCAAATACTTAGTTATATAATCACACAAAAGTTGTATGTCAAAAGTGCACCATTATACAATGGTATCAACTAAATTTCAAGTGTACATCTGAACACTAAGGCTCAAATTGAGCTCATTTTAATTTCAAACCCGGACGAGCCCCTAATTTTGTTACGACATCTCGTAGATGCCAAAATCAGAAATAACCTTCAAAACACAAAACAAAAGAGCCTTCTGCCACAAAATGACCTGAATTTTGTATTAACAACAAACCATTTATTATAACTTGTAATTTCAAATTGATTGGGTCAAGAATTTGAAACTGTCCAAAATACCAAAATAATTAATGCCACCCAATCATTTGTCCTATGATTATGATACTTATGTCCACTCTACCATGGCATACCAGATTTAAGACTCCAACATGATAGCAATGGCAAAGTCAATTTTCTTCCCCATGGGATTTCGTCAGGAATTAAGTTACTTATTCGGAGGGCAGTCCTGAAGGATAACTTTGTCCAGCCAAAGCCGTTCAAGATTGACAAGGTACATAGCGTCCCTTGACGACACAAATCAGCGCAGCACTATATTGGAAGAGTAATAATTTCTGGGCCAAGGTACTAGGTTACGCTCGCTTCCCGCCAAAACAGGGCACCACTGGTTGCAAGTCGTGAGATGCAGTTCCCGCAACAAGCAACGCGCTCGTACGCCGGGCCAAAGAAAGAAATTATTACTCCAAACTATAACCAAACCAGAGATTTCATAACGAAGTAAGTATTCTTTAGTCAAGTCTGTCACACATGTCCACTTTTAGGACAACAAATGGAATCCCTTGGATTCCAAAAACTAAGCTTTGTGGTTTGAAAGATGACAGCAGATGAAATTAGCGTGGTTTTATAGTATAATATCCATGATCCTGGTATTACTGCACCCATCAATTTACCACACTGGAGGATTAACCAACTAATGTTGGCGCACGCAAGCAAAGTCTTACTAGTACGCTCAGCTATATTTTCTCTAGTTGGTTCCCCAAGATCTATATAATATGCTATACATCATCTTACATTATCAAATTGGATCTTAAATAACGTCACATTTATGAGCAATCTTTTATCCCATCGAAAAGATCATGATAGTCATCATTAGAATACTACCTTATGGTGTAATTGTTTGCAACATAGCGGGAAACTCCCCAATCTCTCTATAGCTCTAGCTTTTCTAGAATGATATTTAAGTATAACACCATATAATTCGGGAGCTACAGATATTTGTAACACATCTCAAAGTGACAAAGGTTTGAGTGATTTAAATATGTGACAGCTGGACAAGAACCCCTAATACAAAGTAATTCTTTTAGAGAGTACTGCAAACGGTACTTAAGGTCCATGCCCGATCGCGTAGAGCCTCGTCCCCAGAGCCCCGCTTTACCTGAAGTGGTCAACTTTTGGTATCGAAGGAAAGCTACTATTTTTCTCATTCCCTGTTGAAATCTTAGGGACAAAGGCATGTTTGTTTTGGTTGGAAGTTAGGAGCGAAGAAAGTTACACCCAATTTGGTATCGATTTTCGCCAATATTAATATTACACGGTACTCTATGGGGCTTACGAAATTCCGTTTTTTTTAGCTCTCAAATTGAAAACGGATTGAAATATCCGGCGCAAACTTTACAGGTGGGGTGGTTTTTTGGGTGAAGGCCAATCTCTATCAAGATGAAAACTCATATCCTTAAATCGGGGCCATCCCCTTAAGGAGAGGAGGCCAAACAAAGATTGGAATTGGGTTCAATTTTTTTTGACAGTTTGGTCCAATCATTGAAAAGTCACCACGGTTATGTGTGTGTCTAACTAAGGGATCAAGAAAGGCCATAGTTTGTAAATGTCAGCCTAAAAATTTCAGCGTTATAGTTAAAATAACAGCGAAAAATCATATGATAATGGTTAAGTTCACTTGTACAGGGGTCAAATTTTAACGAGTGCCTCGATTTGAACAAAAATGGTGCAAATTATTGGGGGAAGTTGAGTTCATAGGATTAAAATAGGAACTAGTTCTGAGTGTATCAAAGCTTAGGTCCGCTGTTGGTTTTTTTTTGTGTATGTGTTTGTAGATGAGGCCCACGAAGGTCAACGTCCTTGCATTCAAATGGGGATTGACTTGTTTTCCCCTACTTTAAAGAAACACTGGCCACATTTGAAAAATAGTGCGCCCACAAAGATTTTTCGAAAATCGTATTTTTGCATGGGGAAAGCTTTTATATACCAAGCCCTCACCAAAGATTCAAGACCAACTTCACGGCCTCCTTATGGTAAACAGACGATTTTGTATAATCGTCGCCGGGGGGCGACGTTTAATTCAGCAGACGACGAAAGCGGCGTTTAACACAAGAACACGCAGCCGTTGCATGTTTCCCCGCTATGCATCACTGTTGACCGGTTCTATAAGCTTTGTGGTTTTAATACAGTGATACGAGCAAACTATAGTCATGAATATTACACATTGTTGAGTTAAAGTTATGGAAACTTTAAAAAGTTGGCTACAAATTACCTGGTGTCTTTATCCTCATTATCAATGTTCCTATCTCGTTTTGGGTATGTTATTTTTGGTAAAATATATCTCTGTTCTTCAATGATAGACATAATTTGAGAGCAAAATGAAAGGAAATTAATATTTGTGAAAATGTGCCAGTTCCGCTTTAAGGCAATAAGGAAACTCAACCACTTATTTGAATCCTATGAGTACCACAATATTTCATTCATTTTTATTCCAAATCGGAGCCAATTTTTAAAATATGACCCGCGTATAACTGAAATTGACCCTATTATTGATTTTTTGCTGTTTAGACACATAACATGGTATATTCAACACGATTGGATCAATTAAAAAATGACCCCTGTACGAACTTTGTATTGGCCCCCCCTCTCCTTAAGGCAACATTTTTGCAAGCACTTAGAATCACGTGCATGGGTCCCTGTCAGCTTGTCTAAATATTTACACACTCAAACTTTTGGTACGTGAGAGTGTTACCAAATGTTCTGCTAGCTCAGGTAGAGTTACACATGCAGCACTAGGGGGAATTCCATTGTTCTCCTGCATGATGAGATAATTTTACCATTCCTGCAGGAAATCTTTTCTCAAGTTAAAAACAGAGAAATAAAATAAAATATATTTTTTAAACCAGATCGGAATATTTTCTTCATACTTCATACCATGAGACTAGGTCCTGGTTATTGGCACTATCCGAAGACTAATATGCCCGTGAATTATCAAAACATAGTGCCGAGTTTCCAAATTAAATCAAGAAAAGAAGATTAACAGGGTGCCCGTTCCGCTTAAGTTTTACCTTTCTCACTCTCTTTCAGTGCCCGTAATTCAGGAATTCAGACCGTAAAAATGGGGATGTAGTTTGATCGTTCATGGGAGATACCAGCAAGTTTCGGGGATTGACAGGTGATTCGGGTAGGCAAATGAAAACCTTCGATTCTGACGTACTACGGCCAGTGGGAGAGTTACAGATAAACCTAGACAAGTATGGTGGCGGTGGTAAAGGGGAAGCAATTTTACAATTCTTTGCCGTCGCTGGAAGTGAATACACATTGAGTACTCGGGTCATTCAGCTCAGGAAATGCAGGTACTGAAATTGAGCGAAATGGTTGGTGTTCTGTTAAAGGAGGGCCGAAAGGGCCAATGCATCAGCAATGTTTCAAAGAGCGAACTTTGCATAATTAAAAAAGTTTTTTTACACTAACATTAGTTGGGGCCAAAACCCCATTTTTACCTGAACCCAAAATAGCACGCACCAATTTTTTCGGGGGTTTCTGCATCCGGAAGACCTATGATTTGAGAAACTGACGGGGTGCCCAACTTGCACCCTTGAGCATTTTGAAATATCCACGATGGCAGGCCACCACAAAATCTCGCAATAACTAGGTTCTAAACCAGCTATAAAGATGATTCTGGTGCTTTGTATGGGTGTTTTGGGTGTCAATTAATATTCAAGTTTACTTCTGTTTAACACTAAAGTTTTCCCTATACCGAAATCCCCAGATGGCCGCAAGATGGCCGCAACCACATTATAATTAGCAATATCTCAGCTTCTACAGCTAATACAATCGATAATTCTAGTGCCTTAATATGGTTTTGAGTGTCAAAGAATTCAAACTTGTACTTTAACTACTTAAGACTTCCATCATACCGACATCCAAGAGGCTGCAAAAGGGCCAACAAATTGGCGCCACAAAATTTGGCGAGCTGTAATATCAGATCAGAAGTACATAAGATTATGGGTTTAGTGTCTTTAATTAGATTTATGGTCCAAGTGTTCAATGTTATCATTATTTTATGATTCAGGGAACCTCGGCTGCTTAACCCAAAGACTTTACAAAACGAAGCTCCAAACTAGCATTGATCCTTCAATCCTGATTCACATCCAACCTGGTTGATCGATATCGTTTGGTTTTAGGACAGCCCCCTGAGGTGGGGAAGCCTGATCATGCCGTTGCTATAGGCTGTTTAAGCGAAATGATGCACCTGAATTCCGTTTTGCCAGAGGTGTTTCCTTCGTTCAAAAATAAACCAACAGTGGTGACAATGGCTTCAAGTCATTCTTAATAATGTTAAAAAACAAAAGTAAGCATTTATTCGACATCATTGTCAACAACTGCTGCATAACATTGTCAAAGAATTCACACCAGCCTCGGCAGAAGAGACTGTGCTCTCGTTGACATTTCGCACACGATGCTAAACTCTCCAGCTCCCCATTCAACATCTTACAGACATGAAATACTGCCTGGCTAGATACTTCAAGACCAGGGACCAACTACCTTACACCTATGACACGAACTACCACCGTAGCAATTTTCCACGAAAGGAATGGGTCACCTTAACCGGAATTCGCCACAAAGTCGGTCGCTTCCCATAGCAATTGCACCGAGGGGGCTGCGAATCTCCAACCTGCCAATGTGGTTCTCCATCATTCTCAATGAGATTGAGTGCCTAGCTTTAGTCCCACCGGGGAACATAACATCTTCAAACCCCAACCAATAACAGTGAGTTGGCTCACCGTTATAAACATATTAGCTGCTGCCTGATACGCAAGAAAAAGAAGAACAACTCCTGGGCTGTGTGAAAGTTCTTCAAGAAAAGCGCAAACAGTAGTTACATCCGCGTATTGTGACAGGTCTCATTGAGTAGAATCTTTCCCTAGAGGCTTCCGAATTTGGAAGGCTAAGCTTGGCACTTTCTAGCGAATGCATTCTTCAGAGCAAACTAACAGTCATGATTTCACCTACTCAACAGTAAAACAAAGGGGAGGGGAGAGAGAACAAATATACTTAACAAGCTGACTTTATATTCAAAGCAACACAACACTCTTTAAAAAGCTGCTACGGGGAAGTAGCGCATCTAGAGAGCTGGGCACAAGGAAGCAATATAAAAAAATAATTGGCTTTTATTGAGTAACACTGAGTTTTGTCAACACCATTTTCCGATCTGAGCCCCCAAGATGTTTCATTTTTCAAATTCTTTCTACAGGTGATTAATAGTGAGATTTTCAAATTAAGTGAGACTCCTTGCATATTTCCATGGGGTGATATTGATATGAGTTCAATTCCCGGCCTTGGGGAAACTAGGCCTTTGTTGACCATTACAAAAAATATTGTGTTCATGGTCCAAGGTACTCTACAGAATCGGCTTTATGGAAAACTGATTGCATTCAGTTTTGCTGGTCGGTTAATGATAGAAAGGGCTTTGCAACATGGTTGGCCGGGTTGTCAAAATCCGCTTTGCGCTAATTATTAATACAAGGTCGGCAATTTTTTATGGCCAAATAAAAACTTAGTTGCGTTATGTTTGCATTGATATAAGAAGAAGGCATTCTTTCTTCAATTGCTGGGTGATAGGAATGATATTTTGCCGTGTCAAACGTAAGTATGTTCAACATCGTTTAGTGAAACACCTAAAGCTTGTTTTTTTTTGTCATCTCACTACTTAATTGAAACATCACAAGCTACTTAGATGTGAACTATTGGTATTTAGGCACACATATTTACAAAGCTACATTACTATAATGCATGAGTACCATACATTTAATCAGTGGCGTTTCTCCCCTATACAGTGGCTTCCTCAGACTGGCGCCAACCCATATCAATCATTGCCTCCTTGCAGTCTTATGAAGCACTAGAGTAGATTTCAAATTAAGTGAAACTCCATGCATATTCCGATATGTGGATATTGAAATGGGTTCATCCCCGGCAAGGGAGGGAGACTCGGCCTTGTTGCCATTACAAAACTCTTGTGTCCATGGTACAAAGCTGCTGTACAAAATCGACATATTGGAAAATGATGATTCAGTTCGCACTGGGTCTGTCATGATAGAAAGACGGAGGTTGATGAAATGCCGCTTTGCTCTAATAATTTAATCAGGTTAGGCCCATGTTGATGGCCAAATAATAAAACTAGTTGTTGTTAAGTGTTGCATTGATATAAGAATACATTAATTCTCCAATGTTGGATAAGGAAGGATATTTTGCAGTGTTTAAAGTTATTTGAGGTTCAAATAACAACGTTTGATAAAATAATTGCTGGTGTTTTATCTGATACTTCAATGTAAAACATTCCAAACTATTCTCAGATGATGTAAATAATTGTATTTTGGAACATTTATACAGCTCACATGGACTATACATTGTATGATACCATAACTTTTTAACTGTGGCAATTAAATAATTCTCTACCTCTCCACAGTGAATGAACGGACCTAAAAACTTTTAATGAGGCTCAATTATTCTGAAATCTACGATAGTATAGTGGAGAAACGTCACTGAATTAATGAGAGTAACATCACATTATTTTGGAATGACAAGATGAAACATTCTCAAATACTTTGTCTTGTCATGTATCAGCGACGGTGTACTTGTTAAGCGTGTTTTAATTTCTATTATATTTGTAACAGGAGATCATTATCCTTCACAATGGCCGAGATTTTAGTACTAAGGACCACGGGTGCCGAGCTAACTGCACGCTGACGAGCATTCGTATCCTGGTGGAGGGTGGGGTTTCGCTCCCTGGCCGATTGATTGTCTTGGTCTAATCTCAATGGAGACTACAGCTCCGAGAATGTACCGTACAGGACTAGGCGTTATATGGCAACGCATGCAGGATACGAAGAAGATCGATTTCAGAAAACGTCGATGAAAATTAGCGCACTTCTGAACTAATTAGTGACTCAAATTGGAGTTTATTTAACACAAACCTACTAGTTTATGTATATAATTCGCAACATGTACTCCAATAGTTTCCACAGTGTTTATAGGATTTTTCACTAAAATATTAAAGCGGTGGAAAATCTCTTTTGCCAATGTTTTTTGTTCTAATCCTTATGAGGAGACGCAACACGCGTTTAATGTACATTACAACACCAATTTGACTCGATTTTACAGTTTGTACTACAACCTTCTCCTTGGAGAAGGGGGCATCCGTACGGAAAACTTGCACCTCATCATTGTCTGACAGTTTAGGCCCTATTGAAAAACCAAACCGCAACCAAAATCCGATTTAGAATGAAAATCCTACGGGAATACCACACCAAAAACCACACTACTACTGGGCTGATTAATTTTATTTTTGGGGACCAATTCATTAAAAAAAAATAATAGTTTACAAATCTACGTGATTTATAATTTCACGAATAACTATATGGACGAATTGAACATTAAATTTTACATCGCGAATTTTACATTTAAATGGTCGAATTTAAAAATAATTCACGAGAATTTAACTTTAAATTCACGAATTTAAATTTAAATCACGAATTTAACATTTTAAATTGGGAGAATGTAACGTTTCCGCACATTTTACAAATTAAATTCAGTAAATGCACGAATTAACATTAAATTCCCGAAAAGATCAACACATTGAAATTTAGGTATCACACTATAAAAGTTTTGTAAATGGAAGGGAAAGCCCGCTAAATATTATAATTATAGGAAAGTCTATTAAAAATAGCAAGAAATAAAAAAAATAAAAATAATTTCATCAAACGTCTTACTGTACCTACTTTTTTTGACGGTATATCTAACTTTTATATCAATAATAATAGTAAAAGTAAAGAATAAGACCATATATAATATAAAGCCAGGGACACTTGAAATGGTTAGTGAGGTACAATTCTTCATTACACAGAAAGAAAAATCTTTAAATTTGAAAATCGACCTAGTAACAGTAACAAGAGTATCCCCACAAACCACACTCCAGCGACCCCATGGTTCAAGAACCAATTGCAAGGCAAATTTGCATCGTGTTAGGAAAATTAGAAATTCACAATTTCTGTACCAAAGGAAGAAGAAGAAAAAGAAACAGTTTTCACTTAATCCTTGATGCAGATGGGATAGTTTGAAGTAGAAAAGCTTTACACCAGCGCAAAAAAATCAGAATGTTCACATTTTTAGGGACACACGTTATTTGAAAATCTCTTGTAGCACATTTAAACTCGCGAGTTTTTAGTTCCTGGAGCATATTCACTTTCCACTGTTACCATCTGAAATGTACTAAAGGGACCCCAAAAAGGTATCAAAAAAAAATGTCTGACCTTTTGGAGGTCCTTTCATGGGACTGGTAGCATCGAAAAGTAAAATAGTGTATCGAATGGTGATAGTACTTCCAAGAAAGCTCTTAGTGATATATCAGGTTACAAATCATTCTTCAGTGTTGTCCTTTATCTTTATGTGGGGATGAGTTTGCTGGATAACTCTTCAAGACTTGCCATGATTTTCTGTGCCTCCTGGATATGAGCTTGTTCAAGATCATTGCTTTTGGTCTTAAGATATTCTTCAAGCGTAGTTGCCATTTTCTTCAAGAACTGTTCAGTGCTTCAACTCTGCTTTAGAACTCTTTAGTCATATTTCTAAGTCGTCCTCTAACTCGTCCCTTATCTCGACATTCTTTTATGTCATACCCTAATCTCGGCCACTTAAAGGGCTGACTCAGTCTCAGAGATTTCCCGAGGCGTGCGCCCTCAATTTTCAAATAAGGTTGTCCATAATACTAGTCACTGTGTGAATAGCTAAAGCTCAAATCGGAGTCTTCATATAGAAAATCACAACTTGTCACATAAAGTCCGGATCCGAAAGTTTTGTTATAACGGTGGTATTCTAGGGCACTGTTATACTGTTTGCATAAATGTTTACTGCATGGAAACGCCGAAAAGAATCCGATTCATCTCAAGCTTTGTAAATGGGCATTTTAGGTGACGGCAGCCAAAGCACACATAAATGGTGGCGTCCTCTTACCCCTCGACCCCTTACGATAAACAATGTGGTGGTGGCGGTATAATGGTTGTTACAAGGACAGATGGTGGCGGCCAAGCCTCTTTTAATATAGCAACTACGCAAACAAATCAAAAATAATTTGCATCCAATACAAATACAACCACGAATTTAACTTTAAATTCACGAATTTAACTTTAATTACGAATTTAACATTAAATTTGGGAAATTAACGTTTAGCACGATTTTAACATTAAAGTCAATTTAAATGCACGAATGTAACATTAAATTCCCGAAAAGATCAACACATTGAAATTTAGGTATCACACTATAAAAGTTTTGTAAATGGAAAGCTGTAAATATTCTAATTATAGAATGTCTATTAAAACCCTTAACAAATCTTTGAAATAATTTTCATCACTTCTTCCTGTACCTACTTTTTTCTGACTGTATATCTAACTTATATTAATATAATAGTAAAAGTTAAAGAATAAGACCATATATATAAAGGCCAGGACACTGAAATGGTTAGTAAATTCTTCACTTACACAGGAAAAATCTTTAAATTTGAAACAATCGAACTAGTAAAAGTAACAAGGTATCCCCAAAACCACCCTTCCAGCGCCCCATGTCAAGAACCAATTGCAGGCCAAATTTGCATCGTGTAGGGAAATTAGAAAATTACAATTGTACCAAAGAAACAGTCTCAGTAATCCTTTGAGATGGGGATATTTTTTGATAGAAAGCTTTACACCAGAGCAAAAAAAAATCAGAATTTTCACATTTTTAGGGACACCTGTTATTGAAATCTCTTGTAGCACCTTTAAACTCGCGAGTTTTTAGTTGGAGATTCACTTTTTTCACTGTTAACATTGAAATGGACTAAAGGACCCCAAAAGGTATCAAAAAAAGTTCTGCCCTTTTGGAGTGGTCCTTTTCAAGGACTGGTAGCTATTCGTAAAAGAAAATAGTGTATCGACTGGTGAGTACGTCCAAGAAAGTCTTAAGTGATTTATATCGGTTTCAAATCATCTTCACGTGTTGTCCTTTATCTTTTTATGGGTGCTGAGTTTTGCTGATAACTTCTTCAAGACTTGCAATGATTTTGCTGTGCCTCCGGGTATGAGCTTGTTAAGAGCATTGCTTTGGGTCTTGAGATATCTCAAGCATTAGTTGCATAGGTCTCAAGAACTGTTCAGTTTGCTTCAACTCTGGCTTTAGGAACCTTTAGTCATATTTCGAAGTAGTCCTCTAACTCGTCCCTTATCTCGACATTCTTTTATGTCATCCCCTATCTCGTCACTTAAAGGCTGACCAGGTCTCAGAAATTTCCCGAGAGTGGCGCCCTCAATTTTCAAAAATCATGTTTGTCATAATACTAATACTGTGGAAATAGCTAAGCTCAAATCGATTCCCTTCATATAGAAAAATCACAACTTTGTATAAAGTTCCGGATCCGAAATGTTTGTTATACCAAACGGTATTCTAAGGCACTGTGATATGTGCAAAATGTTTACTGCATGAAAACGCCGAAAATCCGATTCATCGCAAACTTTGTAAATGGGCATTTTAGGTGACTGCAGCCAAAGCACACATCACATGGTGGCGTCCTCTACCCCTCTGCTGTGATAAAATTGGTGGTGGCGGTATTAACTGGTTGTACAAGGCAGATGGTGGCGGCCAAGCCTCTTTTAATATAGCAACTCACGCAAACAAATCAAAATTAATTTGCATCAATACAGATACAAAACCAAAACCGATTTAACGCTTTGATGTGGGTCGGCCATATAGGAAGTATGTATTCCTTCTAGGGTGCAATCGGCAATTTATCTATCGCCAGCTCTTTTAATCCTCCATATTTAGGGAACATGGCAATCAAATCAAATGTTTCTCACACTCTAGGATTCTGAGAGATAACATCTGTTTGAAAAACGCAACTTTGGCATTCATTCATAATGTGGTGAACCGGGGTACAATTTGAAATCATTTTGTGATTACTGAAATCTTTTTTTTTTTTTTAAGATTTTTTAGTTTTTTAAATTTTTGATTTTTTAGTATTTTATTATAAAGCTTTGATTTTCTATATGGAGGCCAATCAATTCGAGCTTGGTTATTTCACATAGTGATAGTATGTGGACAAGTATTATATGGAAAAAAACCCACGATTTGTTAGAAAAATGTGAAGGCGCCATCTCGGAGTCAGTTAATGAGTGCGAATAAATTGGGCTTTCTTGGCACGCCACCGCCTGATACAAGACAGTTTAAATAACCAACGGTAGACGGACATAAAGTTAGTGCCATTGCTTTTCAAAAGAAATTCTGGTCATATGTACAGGCGCCTTAAAGGTGCCAACGAGATTTTCAAGTCATCCACAAGCTAATATTTTGTGATTCTACCTAGAAGAAAGAAGAGACTACTGCCTTTGCCCAAATGACAAAGTAGCCAAAGCCAGAGGAAAAACTGAAGTCTGCAACCAAGAAGTACACGTACTAATCCACAAGAAGCTCCAAGTAGAACCTTGATGCTGCTAAGGATGCACTTGATGATGCTTAAAATGGTGGTGCTTGAGGAGCATGTTAAGTCCACGGCTGAAGCACATGGCGCCCGACATCTTGAAAACAAGCATGTGCTGACTAGGAGGCCTTGAGGGGAGCGGACCAATAAGAGGCCACCCCACCTATAAGAATCAATAGGTGAAAAACAACGAAGAGCGCCTTGACATGTGGTTTCAGCACATTAGTTCTCTACTTGGCAGCCAGTTCAGAATAACACTAACCGTGATGAACCTTTCTGCAATCACAAGATAACAGACACCCTTCCCATCCAGACTGGACCGCATAGAGGAGCTTCAGATCTGCCTGAAGAAAACTGAACAACACCCAAGACATATGGTCCCGACAACATTCCTGCAGTTAGTATGGAAGGAATCCACTATTCCTGATCAACGGTTAGAAGTTTGTAACAACACCTACATGGGAAAAAAACCAGCTGCCTTTTCAACATAATTCTAATTCCTCTACCAAAGAAACAACCCAAATACAGAGGAATCAACTGTCACATGGCCTCTAAGGTTCTACAAACTCCATGCTGCTCAAAAGAATCACTCCTCACATAAATTCCTCTCCTACGGAACCCAGACGGTTTTAGTTTTCGCAAAGGCAGATCAACACTACCTCAGATACTGCCCTCAGAAGGATCATAAAGAGTGGAGAATTTCCAAGGAGAAAAAGCTTCAATTGTTTTGGTAGATTTTTTTCCAAGTCTTTGACAGTGTAAACAGGAATGTAATTCTGCATATTCTCTCGCCAACTACGGGTCCCAGATGAGACTGTCAAGGCAATTGCATGCCATCATGTATGATAACCCATATAGCTTTGTGCAGACCATGAACGGGCCCACAAAGGATGTTCCTAACAACTACTGGCAATCCCCAAGGAGATACTCTTTGCTCCCCATCTCGTTGTAGTCGTGGTTAATTCACCTCAACACAGAGTCCTTGACTCATGAACGACAAAGACTCACCATCAAACCCAGCGTTCTATACGTCACCAAAGTCGTACTCACAACCTTGACTACGTCAGATGAGTCTAGCTCTCACAGCTGATCTGATATGGTGGTGCAATGCAAGATCTAGGCTACTCACTTGATATAAGCTGCGAGCAAAGTCGCCTAACTCTATGCCAGAGATGATATCAACCTATCTGCACAACAGATGTTAGCCAACTCAAATAGGTAAGGGACTCAAATATCTAGGGATCCTATGGTCGATGTTTGCCGACAGCAAGAAAGACTTCCTGTCACGCAAAGGACAATCTTGGAATGCCTGCAATAAACTACACCACTTGTGGCAATCTTGTATCCCCTCCAATTCAAACCAAGCTGAAGTTCTTTCGAGCCTGGTAGAGAGTATGCTGTTATATGGATCTGAGAGCTGGACTATGGAGAAAGAGCTACAGGACATACTGGATGGCACCTACACCAAGTTCTTATGCGAGTACACAACATATCCTGGATCTCTGGGGCGTGAGCCAATACCAAGCACAGATCTCTGGAAAAATATCCCCTGCCAATTTCATCTTCTGGTGCATACGCCGTGCACGATGTTGCCGGTCACGTTCTGTCTCGTGCTTTGTATCAAGTAGTCCAGACGTCACTGTGGAAGTTAACTGCCAAAAAAGGGTTCGTCGCCCCTTTAACTAAATTGATGTGAATTTGCTCGAGACATCCAGCCGGATCCATCTGACATCTCCCAACTTCAAACGACAAACAGGGACATTTGGTGAACACATCTCGCTGCGTCCGTTAGATAGATAATAGAATTTTGTGGTGATCTGTATTGGATTTCAATAGTATACACCCTCATATTATTCCCTTACGTTTTATTTGGCTACAAGAAATAAACTTAAAATTCAACAAAAGGTGATTTATATGCTTATTAATTTCAATAGAAAACACAGGCTGAATCTTCGGATTGCACTCTAAACATAACCCATGTGGCGACCACCGGGGGGGGGGGGGGTGCCCTGGCTCAGAACCCTTGCCCCCTCTCCACCCCCTCCCCCCACCACCGCACTGCTTGTATGTGCAGCACGAACCCATCTGCTGCGTCACGTCTTTAGCTCAGATTTTTAAGGAAAGGGACTTTGCAATTTGAACTCCGCACTTTTGGGGTCAAAACGATGATAACATTCCCGCGGTTTTCGAACTGAGTTTAAATTCACAATTTACACTTTATGTTGAACTTTTCTAGTAGAAGACTAACACAATCATATTTATGACGATTATGAATTATTTACTGTATCAATTTGACCCTGAGCATTTACTTTTTAAAATAATTGTTGGTAAAAAGTTTGAGTCAAAAATGTCTACCGCTTTACGTGCAAAAATTGATTTCAACCTCTCTCTTACACACAATTTTTTTCAAAAAAACATAAAAATTCACCAAAGTGGGCACTTTTCCAGAGAAAGGATAAATTGACAGGAAAATGACCATGCTTCCATCCCTCCTGACATCGTAAAACTGATTCGAATCATGTAAAAAACACGTCTGCAGCGTTAAGCGCGTTCAATAACATCCGTGCGTAAAATACGCGTCGCAAAGGAGTCGCTGGTCAATTACTAAAATTGGTCATTGCGCTACGCTTTGCACTGCTAAACAACAACACTCAAGTTTGCAAAATACTCACAAACGTGGAATTATGAACTGGGTTAACTTATCCGTGTGATTTATCCACTTTAAATTCAGCATTTTATGGAGTTTTAAAAAGGCTTCTCTTAAATAATATTCTCTAGTTCAAATCTTTTAAAAGGTTCGCTTTTCTTTCGAGTTTGTTTTTTTGGGAACAGTCTAGGATTAGCGCTATAAAAGCTTATAGGCCTATAGGTTTTCGTTTATAGGCCTAGTGAATTTACGGTTACGGTGAGGGTTTAAGATGGGAAAGAATATTTTTTTTACTCTTTTGCCTCTAGTCATCATGTCTATAGGCCTATATTTTATCACTTAACGTACTAAATGTTCGAATTGGGGTTTTAAATTCAACATAGTCTAGCCTAGTAAAAGTTTTTTAGCATTTATTTTGTAGCAGTTTGGGAACACGTCCGGAAACGCCCTGGCGTGTACAAATAAAGAAAAAACCTAAAGTTATGGAATATAGGCCTACAAACCATAGTTTTTCAATTTCCTCGCAGACCTAAATACATTAACATTAATATTTGTTTTACTATGGCGGATATGGACTTTTGTGTTAAATCAGAAAAAAATATAACAAAAACATGTAATACGGTTATTATTTCAACATAAACGTAAGAAATAGGCCTAAAACCTCTACTTAGCTTCAAAAGCTGATGTTACATAACGAGGTTAAATGGATAATAAGATGGTCTAATTAGGGCCTATAGTTTTCAATATTTCGCCATAGACGTGATGAGAGTCGACGTGGTCAGGAATAATCGGTTAAATAATACCAATTAAATTCGAAGGTTGACACACAGAAGGACGTAACTTCACAGCACTGATGAAACTATTAAAGAATTTTCTTTAATTCTGCTGTTCATAATTAAAAATTGTTCTTTGTTTAATATAATGTTTTGCTTACAGTACCATGTTATGAGCTTTATGAGAATGTTTTGACAATTTTGAGTACTGAAGATATTGCGTAATAGAAAATAGGTAAACATCCCCCTTTCTTAAAAGAATTAGTACACAGCAAGAATTAAAGACTTCTTTAATATTTCTTTTCAGTAAATCGTTTGAATGCAGGTCTTGTATTGGCCTAAAATCATTCATGATGGATAGGCCCCGGGGTCTCACTTTTGGTTTGCAATGGGTGGCGATGTGCGGGCCGGATGGATGTTTGAACCACGATACCCGGTACCCCCGAAATGGACCAAAAATGAAACAGAATTTCCTATCCCATCCTTAGGGACTTATACTTTTAAGTTGTTGAA